>JACEEZ010002682.1:392500-420000 GCA_016584305.1 Chionoecetes opilio
ATATTTAATTTCCTGCTGCTATAACTTCTGCTGCATCAAATACAGGGTCATCAACAAGTTATTCTTCAACAATAAGAATAGCCATAGAGAAAAATTTTGGCAGCTGCTATCTTGGTAGCAATGTAAATTGTGAAGCGTTCAGTATCGTTCAGTAGGGAGGGTGCGGGGGGTGACCGCTACTGAACGCAGCCCTGGCAGGTGTCACTCTGGGGATTTGTAAGGTAAGATCTTCAGTGCTTGAGGTGCTTAATGTGTTGGAGGCAATGTGGAGGCTGGCTGACTAAGTGGATGGCACAGAGGAGGTGGAAGATGCTGCAGAAAACTCTGACAATTCAAACTTCAGTTCGGATTATGTAAAGTTGGAAAGTTGTTGAAAAATTTGAACTTGGCCTGAAACAGGTCGAATTATCCGAAGTTTGAATCATACGGGTTCTAATTAGAGATGGTTTACTGTATATTTATTGATTCCTATTCATACGCGTGCAGCTGGGGCATGCCTGCCCTGCCTGGTCTGGAGGTGTGCACTGAATCATGCTGTCACAAAGAGTAATATTTATAGTGCAAGGCTCTAGGGACGGCCATTTGTGCATGTGCTCATCTTCCAGTGTTCAGATTTTGCTGAAATATTTTGCACACTACATTGTGCTTGAGAATTTAAAAAAGTGACTGATTCTGCAACTCTGGAAAAATATGCAACTGCAAATGCAACTAAAAGTTGTGGTGCAAGTTCCACCGCTGGCACAGTGACCCATCTTTATATCTACAGTAATTCTTTGTCATCTACATTTTCTGTAACTGTAGAATTTGCTGATACCGTATTTTGCAGCTTATAAAACTTACTTTTTCCCCTAAAAAATACCCTGAAAAATACTCATGCGTCTTCCAAGACGAATGTTGTAGGAGGTTAGCTTAGGCAGCTTTCAATGCAGCCTCTTATATGATGTAACCTCAGTACTTACCTGTTACAAGTATTTTGAATACCATAAGACATTCAAATCAACTAATCACGTGTCCTCACGCTGTGATGGTTCCTGGCGCCCAACCGCCATCGTCTGCTAGCGTTGATGTATTATTTACCACCAGGCTATCACTTGTATCACAAGCTCTTTTCAGTCCTGGAAATTACCACCCATGACAAATTCATCAAAACGATATACTGATACTATCGCATACAAGCTAAAAGTTGTACGATACGCCAAAGAGCATGGGAACAGAGTAGCAGAAAGACACTTCGGACCACCGCCTACTGATTATTTTTTTCTTAGAAATTTTGTTCCAAAATCAGGGTGCGTCTTCCAAGATGCAGCGTCTTATAGGCCGTAAAATACTGTATGTGGTTTGATACATGTAAACTAATTCAACAAGTGCAGAGGTGCAGCTTTTGCATCCATGGGATGTAATGTCTTGAGGTGGTTAGGTGGCAGCCATGTGTACCTGCCGCTGCACACACCTGGACTCCTTCCTGGAAATTGGATGTGTTTTGGGGTAGCACAAGACCAAGTATGTAGTCTTAATATAATTTATCCATTTATCTTTGTTTTCCATTCTCCCTGTTGTCATCATGGGTCCACAGTGTTCAGCAAAAAGGTCCAGGAAGGTGATGACGCTGGAAACAAGCTCAGTGTGGTGAACAATGGTGCCACCTTACAATATTACCATTTAAGAGTAGAGGCATGCGGCGGCATACATGGGGCTCATTATGAGGGTAGTGTTGCTTCAGCCTGATAGAGTGCCGTACAGTAGACATTCATGTAGGAGTGGCAGAACTGGGGACTGGCGCGCTACATACAATGCCCGCTACTTTTTTTTTTTGTAGCGGTAGTGACGCTACATTTTTTTTAAGGAGTAGCGATTTAGGTAACGCTGCTACAATTTTAGTTTTAGTGCTACATAGATTGCTATTGCTACTTTCAATTTGAAAATCATACAAAATTTCCTCCAGCGCTGCTTTGGCAAGGCTTTTTTTCTCTCTCCTGAGTCATCTAGTATCTAGGTCTATGAGAAACGTCATGGAATTCAATCGTCTAATATGCACAGCTTACCTGTAACATGTTTTATTTAACGGGACCATAAATATAGGACTTTTCTTGCAAATTTTCTAAGCAACCAATGTACATGGAATTGTAGTGGTTCTACATTTTCAGAATAGCCTCAGCGGTAGCGGCGCTACATTTTTAAGGGTGAAGTGATGGCGGCACAACATTTTTTAGCAACGCTGCCCAGCCCTGATGAATGGTTGGCTAATAAGAAATTGTTTTCCAGGTTACAGAGTTGGAGGAGGAGGACATCTCCATCATAAGTTCTCTTCAGTCCTCTCTGCTGAGTATCATGGCGGGGCTACTGACGAGCCTGCCCGTGAACACACTGCAGAAGGTCTCGGGCTACAACGCTTCACAGCATGTGAAAGCACTTACTGCATACAAGAAAATAATGAAGTGTTTGAGAAATTATGAAGAGCTTCAGAAAAAGAACACCTCATTACATGAAAACGTGCCTCAGTTCTCTGGTGATATTAACACACTGTGCCTTAGTCCTAATGACGAGCATTACAGGACAAGCCTTCTCCCCCGCACCAGTGTCAGTGTGGGGGACAGGAACGCTGCAGGGCCCTCGCCTCGGGAAAGTAATACCAAAACGGTGTCAGCCTTGAACAGCAGTGCAGTGTTTAGTGAACCAATAAGACTTACCCAGTGTAAGAAATCATTAAGCTTCTCATCTCCCGCCACTGATGATGCAAACAGTGAATCTCAAGGACGTCAAAACAGCACTGCCAGTATTGTCAGTAGCGCCAAAACTTTACTACAGAGAAATTCAGGCAAAGCAGTGAACAGTTTTGCCAAGAGTTCAGCCATCCAACCCAGCACAACTACTTCGCCTGACTTGAACAATACTCAAAAAGTTACTCCACTGCGAAAATTTTCTTTTGGAAGTCATCGTAAGTTGGTGTCTGGCTCGGACACCAGCACGAGCGCAGCCCCGGGAAGCAACACAACTCCCGGGCTCACAGCAACACACATGAATGCTGCGTCTGATTCCACGCAGCTCTCCGGAACACCCAAGACCTCCTTAGTCAGTGCCAATGCCGGCACCTCCAGAAAATGTGACTTCAAAGCCTCGTGGCAGAATAATGATGAAGCAGGAACATCCGGTCTGGCTGTAAAGAAGTCGACCTTCACGCCTCATCAACAGTCTGTGATTTCTGGTGAGTAACCTTACAGCTGAGTACAGTAACTGGATGTAATGTGCTATTTAGACGTTGTTATCATCCTCATCACAGGTAGGTGTTATGCCAATATGCTTGCGAGTCCCGACATGGCGGTAATGGTGTTAAATGGTGTTATATCATCATACCAACTCAACAGAAACTAAGTGATTCACGGAGAGATGCCACCGAGCGCCTAACTTCTGATCTTTCTATAATTTCTGATTGGGGCAAAGCAAAGTCTTGTTTTGTTCAATGGCTCAAAAACCCAATTTCTTCACCTATCTACTCGACAAAACCTACCAGATAACTATCCCCTCTTCTTCAATGACACTCAACTATCTCCTTCTTCTACAATGAACATTCTAGGACTATCCTTTACTAAAAATCTGAACTGGAAATCTCACATCTCATCTCTTGCTAAAACAGCTTCTAAGAAGTTAGGTGTCCTGTGGCGTCTGCATCCTTTTTTATCTCCCTCCCAGTTACTTGCTCTCTACAGGGGCCTTATCCGCCCATGTATGGAATATGTCTCACATGTTTGGGGGGGACCCACTCATACAGCTCTTCTAAACAGGGTTGAGTCAAAAGCTTTTCGTCTCATCAACTCCCCTCCTCTGACTGACTGTCTTCAATCTTTAAATCACCGCCGCAATGTTGCTTCTCTTGCTATCTTCTACCGTTATTTTCATGCTCACTGCTCTTCTGAACTTGCTAACTGCATGCCTCCCCCCCTCCCGCGGCCTCGCTGCACAAGACTTTCTACCCATTCTCATTCCTATTCTGTCCATCTTCCTAATGCAAAAATTTATTAGTATCTTTACTCTTTCATCCCTTTCACTGGTAAACTTTGGAACTCTCTTCCTGTTTCTATTTTTCCACCTTCCTACGACTTAAATCTTTTCAAGAGAAGAGTAACAAGACACCTCCCGAACTAAATTGGCCTACCCCTCTGTTTTTATTTTATTCTCTTACTGTCTTCTTTATAGGGACTGGCAACTAAGCAGACTTTTTGTTACCTATTTTTTTTGTGGCCTTGGCCAGTCCTTTGTGATAAAAAAAAAAAAAAAAAAAAAACATGAGACAACTCCATACATGGGCAGATAAGGCCCCTGTACAGAGCAAGCAACTGGGAGAAAGAAAAAATGGACGCTAATGCCACAGGACACCTAACCTAATAGTACTGTAGCTGTTTTAGCAAGAGATGAAATGTGAAATTTCCAGTTGAGATTTTTAGTATAGTTCTATAGTTAATACTCCAAGACTGTTCATTGTTGTAGAGGGAGACAGGTGAGTGTCATTGAAGAAGGGGGATGCATTTATAATATTTTATCTCACTCTTGATTTGAATAACTGTCATTATCGCCCCCGTGGTGTAGTGGCCTAAACACGAATCTGCGGGCCATGGTTCGAATCTGGGTCAGGGCAAGTCGCCGACCAGCCAACCCAGCTGTTCTTCATCCCTTTTGGGGTTGATAAATGGGTACCTGGGGAAACCTGGGGAAGGTAATTGGTAACCCGGATGTCACAGTAGCCCTGTGTCCCGGGGTAACGGGTTCTCACCCACCACAGGCTCAAGGGCTAATGCCACAGAGATGAGCACCGAGGCCACGCGCAGCATAGCGTATGCCCCCATATTTACCTTACCTTGATTTGAACATCACAAATTCTATTGACAAATATATTTGCTCTGTGATTATTAGGAAATTGTTTCACTCGTCATCCTAATCTTTCCTTATCCTCTGTGTTTCAGTGGCTTCCAATGCTGAAAAGACAGTGAAATGCTCAGATTACACTGATGAATTTCCTCCTGATGATATGACCGAAGATGACTTTATTGAGGAAGCGGTTCACAAAGAAGCACAACAAACAGATAACTGGAGGCAGAAAGAGGTTAGTAAGAATTCCATCATCATCATCATCATCCCATTAATCACAAGGAAGTTGCCTTTGAAAGAAAACGTTAAATTCAGTATGTATAAATCATGTAGAAGAGCCACATGTTTGTTTATACACATGCAAGGCAATTTTTCCAAGCTTGTTATTGTATTATGTTCAGAAAATCAATACCCCTTCAGGGCCTTCATGTGTTAGAATTTTTAACCTTCCACCGCGCATCAGCCATTGAGGGTTTTTTGCATCATATGTCTCATGTGTATTACTGGTTGTGTATGATTATTTTTACTGAGTTATTGAGATGAATCATTCTCTCATAAGAACACAGGGAGACTGCAAAGGGCCGCATGACCTGCTCAAGGCCACTGGGGTACACATTGCACATTCATCACTCATTAATCTTCATACTTATCATTCATATTTATCATCCGTGAATTTATCTAACTATTCTTGAAACTCTTATGTTGACTTAACTAATAACGTAGTTAGTTAGTTTGTTCCATTCTTATACTTCCCTATCTATGAACCAATGTTTGCCCTTTCCTAAATCTGAGTTTGTCACCTTAGAAAAATTTCACTGTAGTAGAGTAGCATGTGACTGCCTTGGCTACCATTTTCTCTAGCCTTACATCTCTTGTCCTTTGCACTGATTTACACTAAGTACATTTTCTTATCTTTAGAAACCCAGTTTTGGACCCAAGCCTGCTGAAAAGGCAAATTTGACAAGAGCCCCCTCCATGCTCACCACCACCACCACCAACAACAACAATAACAACAACAACAATGACTGGGACAATGAATTTGAAGAATTTGAGGAGGAAGATGATTTTGATGAAAATGTATCCTTAGGATCCAAAGCCAGGTGGGTGCATTTATATTATTGTAAAATCTATAGATATTTCATATACAGTAAACCCTCTCTAATTCAAACTAATTCGGGAGAGACCTGGGTCGAATTAGCCGAAAGTCCGAATTATCCGATGATTACCTCTAGCCCCTCCACAATAAGAACTCAATAAAACATGGCAAAACAGCACAGATTGTAGTACTTGTACTCACCAAAACATGGCTAATACTGAAGTCTTGAAATGCAGTACTACTGTACACTGATAGCGTCTTCAGGCAAGTCTGCCAGGGCTGCTTTCAGTAAGGCAAAGCGCACGCGTACACACGCAGGCGCTCGGTGACGTAGGCATAGAGTATGCCTAGCGTAAGGTACCCTCGCACTACATCCCTGGGAGGTGAATCGCCACTGAGATGCCAGCTCTCACCACCATAAGGGTATGTAAACAAAGGGTAAAGAAAGCCTCTCCTCTTCTTGCCTCCTTAATATTTAATTTCCTGCTGCTACAAATTGTGCTGCATCAAATACAGGGTCATCAACAAGTTATTCTGCGACAATAAGAATAGCCACAGATATAAATTTCTGCAGCTGCTATCTTGGTAGCAATATATATTGTGAAGCATTCAGTATCGTTCAGTAGGGAGAGTGGGGGGGGTGAATGCTACTGAACGCAACAATGGTGTCACTCTGGGGATATGTAATGTAAGGTCTTCAGTGCTTGAGGTGCTTAATGTGTCAGAGGCGATGTGGAGGCTGGCTGACTAAGTGGATGGCACAGAGGAGGTGGAAGATGCTGCAGAAAACTCTGACAATGTGCGCTTCCTTTGCACATAGTCGGACAATTCGACCTTCAGTTCTGATTATGGAAAGATGTTGAAAAATTTGAACCGGACCTGAAACAGGTCGAATTATTCAAAGTTCTAATTATACGGGTTCGAATTAGAGAGTGTTTACTGTACACATGCATTGTAGATTCCTTAGACCTCAAACACTGGTCTGCAGTAGAAATGGTAAATGAACTGACACTGTCACTTTTCAGTGTGTTGTGCTCACTTTTGGCTCCAGCATGTTAGATGAGGATGGATTCATGTTCCTATTTACATGGAGATAAAGTTTTAACTTTCCTGCCTATTGAACGATCTGATCTCTTGAGATTGATCATTTTAGGAAGACAATGCTGTGCCCCTGCTTTGCTTTGTGAGTGGACTTAGCGCTCCTGCACAGTGTTGCTCAGTCTATTCTATAAACATGAATTTTGATCCTTTAAACCATTGGCATTCTTGTTACTGTACATTCTCATACTGTTGTTTTTTGTCATTGAGACAGACTTTAGGGAATACAGTAAAACCCTTATAACTTGGCACTGTATAACTCTGAATTTGATATAACTCGGCATGGCAAAGACAAGTTTTTTTTAATTTTTATTTTTTTTTTTTTTTTATTTATTTATTATTTATTTATTTATTTATTTATTTATTTATTTATTTATTTATTTATATATTATATATATATATATATATATATATATATATATATTATATAATATATATATATATATATATATATATATATTATATATATATATATATATATATATATATATATATATAGGCCCTGGAGGCTCACTCGAGGGCTGTGATGGTTCCGTAGCCCGTGGTGGCGCAGGCAGGATTGTTTTAGTGACGCCTGTGATTAGAGGCTCATGCCGCCCCCTGTGTCCTCCCATGCACTCACAGTCGAAGGTAGAGTTAATGGTCAGGGCATAGTGTTGCAGTAATTAAGTGCTCAAGTGATGTAAAATTAAGTTGTACAGTACTGTATACAATACAGTACAGTTATGATTATAAAGGGATTAAAGTGATACCAGTGTTAAAATGTGACTGAGTCTCCCTAACATCTTCTACATGTTACAATAAGACTCCCCTCTCCTTGGATTACATGCCTGCTGCTACCCGTTCATTGGTAAGTGTAGTTTTTATGCTTTTACAGTACTGTATTATTATTATTATTATTATTATTATTATAAATTTTTTTTTTTTTTTTTTAATTTTTTTATAACCCATATCAGAAGAGGACATTGCATAACTCGGCAAGGGCCAGAGCCCCTATCGTGCCGAGTTATAAGGCTTTTACTGTACAGCCCTATACCTGACATACCTAAACCAACCTTTGTTGCAGTGGCACTTACTGGGCTGCCCCGCCAATGGCATGTTACAACTTGTCTTTGTATTTTACAGGGAAGAGTCATGTAAGGAACGACAGGTATTCCCCTTAGCTGGGAAGGCAACAAAAACATTGAGCGACACATTTGTCCCGAAGGAGAAGAATTACACAAAGGCTGTTACCAAGACACCCACCAAAGAGGACCAAACCTCCTCCACCAAGACCTGCGGCACGGCTCGCTTCACCGGCAACGTGAAGAATGACGGCGTGACGGGAGAGTTTAGTGGCATGAACTACCCACACAGCAAGGAGATGCTGAAGGTAATGACTGGCATGTCATCTTGGGGAAAGCTGAATTATATGTGTGTGTGGAGATGAAGGAGAGGATTGGATGTGTGGAGATGAAGGAGAGGATTGGATGTGTGGAGATGAAGGAGAGGATTGGATGTGTGGAGATGAAGGAGAGGATTGGATGTGTGGAGATGAAGGAGAGGATTGGATGTGTGGAGATGAAGGAGAGGATTGGATGTGTGGAGATGAAGGAGAGGATTGGATGTGTGGAGATGAAGGAGAGGATTGGATGTGTGGAGATGAAGGAGAGGATTGGATGTGTGGAGATGAAGGAGAGGATTGGATGTGTGGAGATGAAGGAGAGGATTGGATGTGTGGAGATGAAGGAGAGGATTGGATGTGTGGAGATGAAGGAGAGGATTGGATGTGTTGGGATTTGTATGATTTGTTTCAAACACCAGGAATGGCAAGTGTGGTTAA
Organism: Chionoecetes opilio; assembly: GCA_016584305.1. Lineage (NCBI taxonomy): Eukaryota > Metazoa > Arthropoda > Malacostraca > Decapoda > Majidae > Chionoecetes > Chionoecetes opilio. Next base: position 401,377 of record JACEEZ010002682.1, read on the forward strand.
TGTTCCCCTTTTATCTGGTTTGTAGATATTTCATCAGCGCTTTGGCTTGAGGCGATTCCGAGAGAACCAAAAAGAGGTGATCAATGCAGCCTTGCTCGGCAAAGACTGTTTTGTTCTCATGCCCACAGGTGCAGGGAAAAGTTTGTGTTACCAGGTCAGTGTACTTGATTTTTTAGTTTTAGAAAAAAAATGTAGTCTACTTGACATTTTATGATTATGATGCCGTGTCTTGGATGACTTAGCCCAGTTTTGGAGAGACAATTCTTACAAGATGTTGGGACTGTAAGGAACACCCAGTGCTTGTCATAGACTTGTAGCTTTAGAAGAGAACTTTGTTGCCACTTAACACACCATTGGCCATTGCTGTAACTTTTTAAGTTTTATGAATTGGTTATCAACAGTTCTGGAGGTAAAGACATGTTTTTATGGTGTAATTCAAGATTGAGTATCAAGTTTGGTTTCTGAGTATAATAAAAGCTGTCTCGTAACTAAACTATCCTCAAGCATCTTATTTGCATGCACGATTTCATTGTTGTTTGTTTCAACCAGCAAGCATACCCATCTGATATCATGTTCTTGGTTATTGTACATTTAAGCCACCATAAACATTTATGTATTATGTCACTTGCATTTGTTTCCCTCCGCAGCTGCCGGCCTGTGTGACTGAAGGTGTCACCATCGTCATCTCCCCCCTCAAGTCCCTCATGCAAGACCAAGTGCAGAAAATGTCCTCCTTGGATGTAGGTGGCGACAGTTGTCACACTGCGCACACTCTGTCATCATGATATGTTTCCCATGAAATATTGCTCAAAGGCCGTGCATGGTCTGATCACTGTCAGCTAGTTTAAGGAAAATTTAAGTGCTAACAAGCAGGTTGCACATAACTGTAAGGCTTGGCAAGCTATAAATCCCCTGTAAACCTGCCTTGCAGAACAATGATGATGACGTAACGACATTCAATATTAGACAAGCTCTACGTCCTTTATTTTGTTTTCTGATGTAGTTATCTTAAATATGAAATCTCTTTACAGGTGCATGCATCAGAAAAAGGGTCTTTATAAGAATATTTTGTTGCAAATTTCAGATATATGCTGGACGCCTTAGTGGGGACGTAAATATGCAGGAAGAGACGAAGGTTTACCTTGAGATTTCAAGGAGAAGCATAGGTAATGTGTTGTCCTGCTTTCCCTGTAAACCCTCTAAAGCTAAGACAGCATGGTCATTAGTAGCACCAGAACTCAGTCTTGCAGTTCAGGCTTGTGTGATATTAACCCCTTGAGGCCCAGAACGTAATTTCCATTGTAATTTGGGTGCCATTAGACGATTTTTAGTGACTATAAGCAATATTTTATAGCTATGACCTGTTTAGTATCCTTGTCCACTAACTAATTTGGTATATTAAGTTACTTTTCAAAATTTTATGGCTCGACAACAGACAATTTTATATAGCAAAGGAAAGATTGGGCGTGAACGGGTTAACATTCTTTTGATATTATGACTAATTCATCAGTTCCTTCAGAGGGTCGATTTCCTCTCACTTTTTCAACCTAAACACAGAATAGAAAAAAAGTTCATACATCTTGTGATAGTATTGGGTGAAGCCTGTAGTGCCTCGCCTGCACCCGGGGAGATCTTGCTCATGTCATGCACTTATTTGATCATCATGTACTCACTCAGCCTATACATTGGACTAAATACTAAAGATTATTCTTGATGCACGTTGCTCTCTGTCTCGCCAACTCCCCATTTTATAACAAGGACCTCACCTCAGACAGTACAGTGTGGAAAGTAGTTGCCAGTAGGAAAATAAATTAGTACACATTACACAAAAGAGGTGAAGAAGTTGGTACACAAACACAGATTATAAAGTAGTTATTGAACACTTGAAAGGTGGGTGATATGACGTGTGAGAAGGTTATTGTTTGGGATTGATGTATAACGCTGCTCCTTATACATACAATATGAAGTAGGAGTAACTGTAATCATAGAGGAATACTAGGTTATGTTTGTAAGCTATGATGTATAATAGTTGTAGTTTATTGTAAAGAATTACTATTGTCAAACATAATGGATAATTGTTCAGAACGTCACCCTGAATCACTGTTTATTATATCGCTGTTTTGCTCTAACATTCCTCAGACATGAAGCTTCTGTACGTGACTCCGGAGAAAATCAGCGCCAGCCAGAAATTCTTTGACCACATAGAACGCATGTATAACCAACAGAAGCTGGCAAGATTTGTTATTGATGAGGCTCACTGTGTCTCAGACTGGGGCCACGACTTCAGGTGAGGCTGTGTGCACCCTGCCAGCTCTGTCTTGCTACTGATGATAAGCAAGAAAATGGTTTAAGTGTGATATGTTTGAGCAGTGTATGTCAATCATGTTGTCTTGATCAGGCCGGACTACAAGAAGCTGTGTGTGCTGCGGCAGCGGTTCCCCGGCGTGCCCATCATGGCCGTCACGGCCACGGCCACGCCCAGGGTCAGGGTGGACATCCTGCACCAGCTGGGACTCAAAGAGGAAACTAAATGGTACTGTGACTTATTTTTGTCATATTAACTTTATGTTTTGCTAGTTCTATTGCGCCTGAATTCCCGGGTGCCGGAGAGTCTTCCCTTGCCACAGCCTCTGCCACTGGTGCTTTGAGAGGCAGCTGCATGGTTCTTGTCATGTAGCCTGTATACTTGGGGGGGGGGGGGTTTTTTTTTTTTTTTTTTTTTTTTTTTTTTTTTTTTTTTTTTTTTAGCTTTATATAACAGGCCTTTCAAACAAGTGGAAAGGCACTTCATAAAAAGTAGATTGCTTGAAAACATTTCAAACCATTTATAAACCTAGGCTAATACACAACCTTAGCATACAGTGGAACAAAGAATTTGATGCAGTTGGAAAATGCACAAATCCTCAAAATTTTTTACTTGTACGCAATAATAAAACAAATAAGTTAAATGCTCATGATTTGCAATGTCTGGACTGCCTTTGAGGATGGTTAATGTTGCATCATCTTTGCAGGTTCCTCAGCAGTTTTGACCGAATGAACCTGAGGTATAGAGTCTTGCCGAAGAAAAGCAAAAAGATTACTGGTGAAGTGAGTGAGATGATCAGCACCATCTACAGGAACCAGTGTGGCATAGTGTACTGTCTGTCCCGCAAGGAATGTGACAACACGGCCTCCGATCTCAGCAAGGATGGCATTGTGGTCAGACGTTATTTCTTGATACGTAATTGTTGGTGACTTAGATGTGTATATATCATGTCTGTATTTCTGCAAGTTTACCTGTAGTGCATGCATCGTGTTCTTCCCCGCTTATTGCCAAACTACTACATTTTTGCTTGTTTTGAAGAGGCTTGTCATTATAATACACTTTAGGCAAGGAATAATTAGATAAGACAGCATTGCCTTGGCTTTGAATTGTTGAGGAGAGAAATTTGGAATGGAAAAAGGTAACAAACAAAGCCAAACAGAGATAGCTTATGTCGAATTGAAAGTAATCCTAGTGTGTGTTTTGTTGTGCAGGCCAAGAGTTACCATGCAGGGCTGTCCGACGTAAAAAGGAGTGAAACGCAAACGCAGTGGATTAATGACAAAGTAAAGGTTAGTGATGAATTTGGTTAAACTCTCATTCAGTTCTCTTACCTTTAGATCTATCATGAGTATCAGTAAGGCACAAGATACTTACATGCACGGAAACACTCTGCTGTTTGGTAGCAGTGCTGGAGTACATATTGGTCAATGAATATACACACTGTTATAATGTTATCTCTCATAATCTTACCATTTGTAAAGGTTTAGATTTTTACTGGGGGTTTTAAGTACTTAGACTTCACTTACCTCTCAATAATTAAATCACCTTCGGGTTCTTTGTTCGACTCACTATGAAGCTATCGGGTCCAGGACTACATACAGGGTAACAATAAACACATGATAAACATCTTAACTAGTTTATTTACAACTAATCTACACACAGCAAAATAGCACCCCCAACACAAGATTCATCTACTCAATCACGCCCTAAATAGCTTCCCTACATACACCTACGATAACCTACTGTTTGGTATCTGGCTGGGGGATAGATATAAGGGGTTATGGATTATGATTATAAGAACCTGTAGCCTCGAGCCTGTGGTCCTCGTCGCGCACACACGTGGTCGCCTTGTCCACGCACTCCTCCTCTTCCCAGCTCACGTCTGCCCCCACCAAGCCCTCCTTCTCCTCGTGGTGTGGCTTGCCCTGCGTCTGCTGGCAGGAACAAGCACCAGACACGCGGGGAACTGGAAGGAGGTGGCGAGAGGTCCAGAAGACGTCCTCGGCTGGGGGAGTTGTAGTCGTGGCCGTGACCTGCAACAGAATGGCCGAGCCAGGTCGACTGAGGTCGTCCTGGCTGTTCCTAGATGGCGGCTGGTGGCGCGTTGCCACTTCGGCTCATCCAAACATATTTTCTATACCCTGTTTCTTATTACGCATGCCTGATTTCCTATCAGCCACCACATGCAATTTACTTCGGGCGTTTCTGCTAGCGCACCCCGCTACTCGTGGGGAGGTAACTATGAGCCTAAAACCCCTCCCACTGACTGGAATCCTTTCCCGCCACCAGAAAAACATTAACTGGCAACTCCCAGTAGTAACAAAAGCCTGGTGCTACGCGCACGCAATGGGGATACAAGGACTTGAATGCCTATAAAATGTCTAGCCATTACACCATTTCGTATGCATTATTGTTTGAACAGAGGAAAGGTTTATAAATGTTGTCTCTGCACACTCCAGGCCTCTCACTTGACCACTTCTTCCTCCCCTGCCGATGAAGCAGCCGCGCAATACTCTGTTAATCATGTCAACCACTCCATTATTTGTTCATTCACCCTTATTAGTTATGTCAAGCCTTCCATATTCTAATCATCATTATCATCATCATCAATGTTTAGAAGGACAGGTTCCATGTTTATTTAGTTCAGGACTTCATCATATGTTTTCCTCGGCTTACCCACTTGCATTCCACCTTCCACTACAATTACAATTAACAAGACAATTACCATGCCTAACCCTGTCATTTTCGTCCCTCTCTGCACAGTCTGATTCAGGATCGCAAATTTACCATGAGCGAAGAGGCTTACCAAAGCCCCTTGGTTTCAGATTAAAAGCTATTATGGAGACGCTGTCCTTCCCTGCTTTACGGATCTGCCAGCATAGACCTACGAGAGTCGGTCCATGGCTTCTCCCAGAAGTGTCCTTCTGCAAAAGCCTTCCGCTCTCAAAAGGCTCTTTACCTCCTCAGGCTGAGCGTGCCCAGTTTTTAGACCACTATTGCACACATCAGGGTTCTGTCCCTGTCTTTACTGATGGTTCCAAATCAGACGAAGGAGTTGGATACGGTGTCATATTCCCATCGTTTAACAAAGGCGTCAGCCTTCCAAGTGTTTCATCTGTTTTTACGGCTGAAATAAGTGCTATTTTATATGCTCTCATGGCTATTCTTACCCTTCCGGATGTCTCTTTTACAATTTTTAGTGATTCTTGTAGTGCTCTTCAATCACTATGTAATTTTAACTCTCCCCATCCGCTGGTCAATGCCATCCTGGAATGGCTTTATCTGCTCAAGAGGCGAGGCCGGACGGTCAGCTTTTGTTGGGTTCCGGCACATGTAGGTGTTGCCGGTAATGAGGAAGCTGATGCCTTGGCAAAAGCTGCAGCTAGAAGACCAGCTCTATCACATTTTGCAGTGCCGGCTACAGACCTACGCTCGGCAATCCATAGATCAGTTCACACCAGTTGGCAGGAACGATGGAATAATATAGGGCAAAATAAACTACGCACCATCCGCCAAAGTATCGAGGACTGGAGCTACTGCGGTCTCTCCCAGAGATGGGAGACTGCCTTGGCACGATTGCGTATTGGTCACGCTCTATATACACATGGCATGGAGGGGGGCCACCCTCCTTACTGTGATGATTGCTTGGTCCCCTTAACTGTGCGGCGCTTGCTGGTCGAGTGTCCTAGTCTTGGGGACCTACGAGAGCAATTTTTGTCCCGGTGTCGGGGATCGGACGGTGCCTACCGTCTCTCCCTGGCATTGAGAGAGGGGTGTTTCTCCCCGGGACATGAGGTACATACCTTTATTGAGAGGGCTGGCCTTCTCAACAAGTTATGATGTTTTTAATATTCTTTTATTAATGCTTTTAATGTACTATTGTTCTTTTATATATTTTGTTATTTTAAATATTTTGATTCTATCTTAAAATTTGTTTTTTAATATTACTTTTACTGTATCTTTTGTAAGCAGGTGTCAATAACCCCGCAGTTGTGGCGCCTTAAAACTAATATCTATCTATCTCTACACAGTCCAGACAGTGTAGTGTGCCTATTTCACAACCATAATCATTGCTCACACACAACGGGCACAGCCAACCTTTCGTATACGTGGCAAACCTTTCCATGGTTACAAGGGGGACTGACTCATGATCTTCCTCCACACTCCTGACTCATGCTACAGTGTTGTGTTTTATCCATGATGTATACTGACATGGATTATCTTGCTGTTCCAGGTCATCTGTGCCACCATAGCATTTGGCATGGGTATAGACAAGCCTGATGTGCGCTTTGTGATCCACTACTCGCTGCCTAAGAGCATCGAGGGCTACTACCAGGAGTCAGGCCGGGCGGGGCGGGACGGCGACCCTGCCGACTGCATCCTTTTCTACAACTATCCAGACATGCATCGAATCCGCCGGATGATTGAAAGTGAGTGTCAAGGGATGTGATGCTGCTTGTATACTTATGCAGTTGGGCATTTTATTCTGCCATCCTCGACATCTCTGCCAATATAGGATTATGTTCCGATCCAAGTATTCTAAGATCATAATTTATGTAATGAATCAGTGATGGTAAGATCAATTATGGGAATGTTATGATAATTTTTGTGCAGATGTGGTGTGGCATTGAGAGGCTTAAGAACAAATGTGAGCACAATGAAGGTGATGGTAAGCAGTGTTGACAAAGCAGCAGTGGCAGTGTGTTGTGCACCAGACGGGCAGTGAGGGTACATTTGACCCATATACAGATTATGTGTGGTGGTGTGGCATAAAAAAGGCAGGGAGGTAATGGAGCCTAGCAATGTCCGTGGGTTTTTTTACGTGCAGTGTTTGCAAGTGAGTGGTCACAGTATTTGTATTCTTTCTCCCATGGGAGATGACACTACAAAGGGGTCGCCTCCCATCCCTCTGCCCTCGTCCCTTGTAGTAGCCTGCTATGCCACTCAGGCAATCTGCGCCTCATGTCTCTGGGCTGGCTATGTGGTTGGCCACCCAGGCTGACGCACCACAGAGGAGTGTAGAGGGCAGGGTGCAGTAGGTGGTGGAGTGACAACATTCCCTACGCCTATTATGTATAACATGAACAGATAAGTAAATGAATGAGGAATAGCAGAATTGAAAATAGAGGATTTGAATATGATAGTTTTGGTCCCACTTGAGACAGTAGGAGGAACAATGATGAATTTTGTAATTGACTTTCTTTTTTCCACAGTGGATCAAACAAACTGGCAGGCAAAGCAGAACCACTTTGATAACCTGTGGCGAATGGTGGCATTTTGTGAGAACCACACGGATTGTCGGCGTGTGCAGATTCTCAATTACTTTGGGGAAGTGTATGACCGTGAGAAGTGCCGCCGCACCATTCAGCTGGCGTGTGATAACTGCAAGCTTTCGGTGAGCTCAGATGAATTGTGAATCATGATACTTAGTAACTAAACCTCTTTTCTTTTTTTGTTAATCCACACCCCGGTTTAATTCTTATCAGCTATTGAGTGGTGACAAGTTATCTGTTGTGTTACTTCTCGTGATGCAAACAATCAGGGAAGCACGTGTAGCTCTCAAGACTAAATCTGTATTCAGGAACAGGAGGTGCATATCATAAGCTGTATATAGCAGAAAAGAATATCCCTTATGCAGTAAAGATGGGGGCATATGCTACTGTCTGTAGATAACAGTAAAGTCGCCACCTGCAGTCATGTCGCCAGGCGCCATATATTACGAATTATAGCATCACTACTGATTTTTATGTGCCACTGAAGATGATACACAGTAGTTTATATCATGACTGTATAATCTACCCTGTTTCAGTGTTCTTTTATGCTTTGTATCTGCAAGTATATACGGTTTCAAATTTCACTACGCGTTTTTTTCTTCGGGCGACGACGACAGCGGTACGACACTCAGTAAATAAACACTAGATGGCGACTTGACTGTTGGTAGCCACTTTGGTGATATTTTTGTAATTTGTTCATTTATAGTCATACTATGACACAGATGAAGACACAAAATGACACAGACTCTCCAGATAGCCCCTTCTAACTTTCCTGAAATCATGGATGTAGAAATGTAAGTACAGGGAGGTCCCGTTATACGAGCATTCGGTATACGAGAATCCGATGATACGAGAGGTGTAAATTAGGGTCTATTTTTAATATACGAGATCTAAAATCCAATGATACGACATTCAAACTGGGGTGAGTAAAATTATCAAGTTTAAAATGTGCGCCATACCACTCCTGGGCTGGACAAAGGGGGATTTGGTTGACCCCAGTGAGGTCGCCCCTAGCAAGCCGTGACCTGAAGGGTAATTAAGCATATGGCGCGGCCTGGCATTTAGGGGTAATTAGCAGGTGTGGGGCCCCAACCTTGGGACCGCAGTCAGGTCACCCCTAGCAAGGCGTGACCTGAAGGGTAATTAAGCATATGGCGAGGCCTGACCTTTAGGGGTAATTAGCCAGGTGTGCGGCCCCAACCTTGGGACCCTACACTACCTTCTCTTGTATCACGCGGCGTCCCCTACATTACAACGTCTTTTTTGCTTGTTATGCATGTTTTATGTTTAATTAATGTGCAGTTATGTTATTTTGTGTGCTATTTTCTTTTTCAGAATGCTTTTTCTACAGAATACGTAGTACAGTGTGGGTAATATAGACGCTGTGTGTTTGTTGTGTTTGCTATAGTTTATTTAAGCTTGAAAAAAAAAAAAAAAATCTTTTTTTAATTGATGGAGTCCTGGAACCAAACCTATATTTTACCATTAGTTATGTATTTCGTTATACGAGATTTCGGTTTACGAGTATGCCAGGTGGAACCTAACTGTTCGTATCTTCGGGACCTCCCTGTATTAACGCCACCACACGTCTGTAAACAGAAAAAAAAGTTGTCCTGGCGACTTTACTGTTATCTACGGTAAGCTGCGCGTGGCCTCGGTGCTCATCTCTGTTGCATTAGCCTTTGAGCCTGTGGTGAGTGAGAACCCGTTACCCCGGGATACAAGGCTATTGTGACATCTGCCACCGAGCGCCTAACTTCTGATCTTTCTATAATTTCTGATTGGGGCAAAGCAAAGTCTTGTTTTGTTCAATGCCTCAAAAACCCAATTTCTTCACCTATCTACTCGACAAAACCTACCAGATAACTATCCCCTCTTCTTCAATGACACTCAACTGTCTCCTTCTACAATGAACATTCTAGGACTATCCTTTACTAAAAATCAGAACTGGAAATCTCACATCTCATCTCTTGCTAAAACAGCTTCTAAGAAGTTAGGTGTGCTGTGGCATCTGCGTCCTTTTTTTTCTCCCTCCCAATTGCTTGCTCTCTACAGGGGCCTTATCCGCCCATGTATGGAGTATGTCTCACATGTTTGGGGAGGATCCACTCTTCAGCTCTCCTAAACAGGGTTGAGTCAAAAGCTTTTTGTCTCATCAACTCCTCTCCTCTGACTGACTGTCTTCAATCTTTAAATCACCGCCGCAATGTTGCTTCTCTTGCTCTCTTCTACCATTATTTTCATGCTCACTGCTCTTCTGAACTTGCTAACTGCATGCCTCCCCCACTCCCGCGGCCTCGCTGCACAAGACTTTCTATTCATTCTCATCCCTATTCTGTCCATCTTCCTAATGCAAGAGTTAATCAGTATCTTTACTCTTTCATCCCTTTCACTGGTAAACTCTGGAACTCTCTTCCTGTTTCTATTTTTCCACTTTCCTATGACCTAAATCTTTTCAAAAGAAGAGTAACAAGACACCCGAACTAAATTGGCCTACCCCTCTGTTTTTATTTTATTCTCTTACTGTCTTCTTTATAGGGACTGGCAACTAAGCGGGCTTTGTGTTACCCATTTTTGTTGTGCCCTTGGCCAGTTCCTTGTGATGTAAAAAAAAAAAAAAAAAAAAAAAAAAAAAAAAAAATATCTGGGTTACCACAGCTACCTCCCCAGGTTTCCCCAGGTACCCATTTATCGACTAACCCCAAAAGGAAGGATGATAGGCTGGGTGGGCTGGCCGCCGACTGCATGTCGGAGTATGGAAAATGGAATGGAAGGAGTAACCATTCTCCTTGTTGTTATGGTCAAAACTTTGAAGTGATGAACATGATAAATGAGCTGTGTAACTCAATGTCTGAAGTATTTATCACTGACACCAGACATCTTCTCCACCAGTCACCCTTTGTGAAGACCAGCATGGGCCAGCAGGTGCGCACCATCCTGCAGACGGTGAAGCAGCTGTGCACCGGCGGCCGATGGACCAACAACTTCACTCTCAACCATTTTGTGGATATTACCAAAGGCTCAAAGCTGAAGAAAATATTGGATAATGGTAAGTTGTTTTTTCTTTTCTTCATTATTTCTTGTAGTTTATCAAAATTTTTGTTTCATTACGCAATGAATCCTTTGAAATACCGAGTAGTTGATGTGAAGCCATGTCTGTACAGCTGCAGCATGGAACATTGACACGAGTATTCAAGGTCCGTCATAACACTCAGACACTCGGCCTTCTCTTTACTGAACATTACTTGATTATCCTTCCTTTCAAAATCTTGATGTGTGAAATTTAATCTTTCATGTTTCACTAAATCAGTTTCCATAAAGACTCACTCACTCAGAACAGAAATAGTAATTACATCATACTTACAATTCCTATTATCCAGAGTGTCTAATCTGCTAACACCAGTGCTATTATTTTCTTGAATGAATAACGGGATGAGATTTCTGTTTAAAGGAAATTTTACTTGTGCTCAGTTTTTGTGAGTCAAATAAAAATGGAAGTCGTAGATGATATGAGTTTTCGAGATGATTGAAATGATTGAGAAGGCTTTCAGCCTTTGTCGAAACCCCAACATACATTTTCTGTAACTATGATGACCTGATTTCTATAAACTGAACCATGTTGTCTTGATGTTTCATGGTTTCCTGAAACAAATTTTTACTCTTCTTCTTTACAAATAGGGAAAAACTGTTTCACAAATAGGATGGTAAATGATTAGAAAGGACTCAGTCGTCAGGTAGTTAGTGCAGAGTCAATAGGGAGTTTTAAAAGGAGGTTAGACAATTTCATGGATGGGGATGAAAGGTGGATGTAGGTAGTGTTAAGTAACAGGAAATACTACGTGTAGGTCTCACAGCCTCTTGTAGCTGCCTTATTTTCTCATGTTTTTATGTTCTTCCATTTTTTCTCTCTTTCTTCCATTTTCTTTCAGGCCATGACCGGCTGCCCCTGCACGGCATCGGAAAAGAGCTTGGCCGTAATGACATCGAGCGGCTGTTCCGACGCTTAGTGCTGGAGGGTTACCTGCATGAGGACTTGGTGGTAGGCAAGGAAGACATGGCATTTGCTTACATGCGTCCGGGACATAAATGTGATGGCTTCCTCAACAATCCAAATGCCACGGTGAGTCATAAGTGTTTCTAGTTTGGTTTTCTTTAGGAGTATATTGTATTCCTGGGTGTTTTTACTAGCAAATCAATGTATCAATATATTTTTTAACTCATTCTATGTATTTCTAACATTAATCCTCGTGGTAATGAATTTATGTCTGGTTATTAAGAGAATGTGGTGTAGTGTGTATAAGTCTACTCTGATGCCTGTCACTTGGAGCTCGCTTGAGGGGCTGGTTAGGGCAGAACAGTCTCCACTCACACCCTTCCATGCACCACATTCTTGCACGTTGCAGCCCTTTCACTGTCATCTTTCTGCTTTCTCACACATTCCAACATTATTCTCTTGTAAAGTATCCCCATGGTTTACAGGTCTTATCTTAAACTCTTGTAAAGTATCCCCATGGTATACAGGTCTTATCTTAAACTCTTGTAAAGTATTCCCATGGTTTACAGGTCTTATCTTAAACTCTTGTAAAGTATCCCCATGGTTTACAGGTCTTATCTTAAACTCTTGTAAAGTATCCCCATGGTTTACAGGTCTTATCTTAAACTCCTGTAAAGTATCCCCATGGTATACAGGTCTTATCTTAAACTCTTGTAAAGTATTCCCATGGTTTACAGGTCTTATCTTAAACTCTTGTAAAGTATCCCCATGGTTTACAGGTCTTATCTTAAACTCTTGTAAAGTATCCCCATGGTTTACAGGTCTTATCTTAAACTCCTAACACCTATTCCAATCTTGTGCAACATTTTTGTCATTCACCAATTCTTTCCTTATTAATATGTGCATGTATGTTGAAACCCACTGACTCAGCGTCTTATATCTAAACAATTGTAATCCTTCGATTCCCAACAGTTCCACGTTGACATGATAGCACACGGAAGACCCAACCAAGCTGTGGCAAGTTCAGAATCCATGACTGGCGATGACGATGCAATTAATAAAATTGAGAACGATTGTTACAAAGACCTGCTTGGCGTTGTGAAGAACATTGCTGACGCCAAGGGCATCAACTACACCAACATTATCAACATGATAGCTCTCAGGTGGGCTGCATCTTTGTGTTTATGATAGATAATTCACTGGGGAACAATTTGAAGAAAAAAAAATTGTTGAGTTAGATTTTTGAGTTTATTTAGACTAAAATTGGCATGCTGATTCCAAATCTGTAGTCAGTTTTTTTCTAGCACGTCAAGTTTTTTCCCCACAGCTTACCCTCCAGATAAGCAAAATTCCACTTGTGAGCTGTAGTAAAACTTTTTTTGTTTTGGCAATTTGTTTGGCGCAGTCCCTATTGGGCATTCGGTCTGTCTTCGTGAAGAATATGGAGATGTAAAGAGAGTCATTGAGTTATTGCAATATGACAAACACAATTGGATCATCTGTGTTGACCTTAAAATGGTGTCCTTCCTTCTTGGTCAACAACGTGGATACACAAAGTATCCCTGCTTTCTCTGTATGTGGGATAGCAGAGCTCGAGAGAAGCATTGGGTTCAGACGAATTGGCCTCCGAGATCTGATCTTAAACCTGGAGATCCTAACATTGTACATGAGCCACTTGTTGACAGGAAGAAAATAATATTCCCACCTCTGCACATAAAACTAGGTCTCATGAAACAATTTGTATAAGCATTGTCAACTGATGGCGACTGTTTGAAATACATCATCTTGGCATTTCCTGGACTGTCAATTGAAAAAATCAAGGCCGGTGTTTGATGGTCCACAAATTCGACAGCTCATCAAAGATGAACATTTCAACGGTACTATGTCAGACCTTGAAAAGAATGCTTGGCTATCATTCAAAGACGTCGTCAAGAACTTTCTTGGAAATACACGTGCAAGTAATTACACAGAAATTGTTCAGAAACTATTGGAGAGCTACAAAGCGCTTGGTTGCAACATGAGTATTAAAGTACATGTTTTGCATAGCCATCTTGCCAACTTTCCGGAAAATCTTGGTGCTGCTAGCGACGAGCAAGGTGAACGATTTCACCAAGATTTGAAGGTTATGGAAGAACGTTACCAGGGTAGATGGGATGTGCATATGATGGCTGACTATTGTTGGAGCATCAAACGCGATAGTCCTCAAGTTGAACACTCCAGACAAAGCTACAAACGTAAATTTTTACCTTAACCTGCACACAATTATAGCCTTATCCTTTCTAAAAACATGATAATGTTAAATAAACATTCTATTCATGCCTATTTCTTTCATTTTTCATTGTATGTTAACATTTGCAACTTTTTATAAAATAAGCACTGTTACTGTTATGTACAGTATTTTTCATATTTTTTAAGAAAACGAAAATCCTACAGTTCAAAAACTTGACGTGATAGAGAAAAACTGAGATCAGTTTTGGATTCAGGACCCAAAACAACAAGTGTCAGACCTAACTCAACAAAAATTTGTTCCCCAGTGTAATAGATGTGGTATACATATATGTATATGTGCATAAGCACACTTGTGATCCCTCCCTTAGTGGGTTTCCTTACTGCAGAAATCATTTATACTTGGTCATGTATGTGTGCTCCCTATACCTCTACCACGAGGGTGTGGCTGGTGTGCGGGTGCGGGTGTGTGATGGTGGTGACCGCTGCTCTGCCTACATGGCAGTGTCACGCCTGTGCTGTGGTGTTGCTGGCTGAAGACTGAGTATTATAATCTCTCCAAAAATCTGTTTAGTACAGGGTTCTTCAAAGTAAGGGTCGCGACCCAATACTGGGCCGCAACCTTCTGCTCAGTGGGTCGCCACGTCGTAAACAGATAATTATATAAATAAAATGTGATATGCATTAATATGAGAGAGAGAGAGAGAGAGAGAGAGGAGAGAGAGAGAGGAGAGAGAGAGAGAGAGAGAGAGAGAGGGAGAGAGAGAGAGAGGAGACGAGGGAGAGAGAGAGAGAGAGAGAGAGAGAGAGAGAGAGAGGGAGAGAGGAGAGAGAGAGAGAGGAGAGAGAGAGAGAGAGAGAGAGAGAGAGGAGAGAGAGAGAGAGAGAGAGAGAGAGAGAGAGAGAGAGAGCCGATGGGAGGAGAAGAGCATAAAGTCAAACCTCGATATAAGCGGACTAAAGGGGGGGAGGAGTGGTCCGTTAAAGCCGATTGTTGTTATAGCGAGGGTATTTCCAAGGGTGGAAAAAATATAGGAAAACACAGGACATTTTTTGAAATAAATTAGAAATAATCACAAACACAAGCAGACCGTGTAGCATGGTGGGAGGTAAAAACAGTGACTGGTGCTAAATGGCTGGATTGGTATGTCCTGCATGCTTTGTAAATAAATGAGAATTAATCACATACACAACAGACTGTGTAGCTATGTTGGAAGTTAAACAGGACTGGTGCTACATAGCAAGCTCGCCAGACTGCACGGGAGTGGTATTAGGAGAGGTAGTAAGTCTCCGGGCTCGCTCATTACTGCTTGGATGCTATGAAATACCATATTCTAGGTGAATGTAGACATAAATCACATTTAATGGCTATTATTCATACATATGAGTAAATAGATAAAAATACAAGCAAGGCACTCATCCACGCCTGGCAGCGCGGCCACGGCAGCAGCAGTGTTGTCGTTAAGACATAATTATAAGACACAAGTTACCCATGTACACATGATGACATGATCCTTTCCTATCCTTACTTGCATCAACATTGAATTTCACAGCATATTTTCTGAGTTTGTCCTTAGCCTTGCGAATATCACTCACTGTTTGTTTCTTTACACCATACTCGACACACACCCGGGCGACAGAAACACCAGACTCCACCTTCTTAATGAGGTCTAATTTCTCTGCAATACTTAGATTCACACGCTTCCTTTTGTCACTTCCCTTCTGTTTCGATGCCATAATGACTTCACTGCACTGAACAAGTCTAAATAAGCATATAAAACAATGGAAAACAGACAAAAACAGCTTAAACTGAGCTTGTAAACAAGGGCTCCGACTGTCATATATGTACCACGCGCTCCGACTGGCGGACACTTGTGTAAAGGCGCCGTTACATTAGCTCCTTTTCCGTCGATCTCAGACGACGAGTCTGACGAGTTCCGACGAGCCAACCATGAACGCATCCATGCACATTTTGAGCTAGTTATGCTTGTCAACGATTAGCAATATACATAAGTAAGTGTATAGCAGCGATAGCCTGCCTGGGTGTCGGAGCCATGTTTGTTTACATTCGACGTGCAAATAGTGCAGACGAACAGTTGTGTATTTACCTAGTTGTAACATACAGGAAAAGAGCTATGCTTGTACTGTCCCGTCTCCAAATCTACTATTATCCAGTTTGCCTTTGAAGTCCTGTGTGTGTGACGCTGTGCAGTCTCCCGGGGTAGAAGCTTCAGCTAACACTAGAGGAGAGGAGGAGAAGGAGGAGAGGAGAGGAGAGGCGAGGAGTGGAGAGGACCTACGAAGCGAAACTTAAGAGAAAGAGGTCACAAGAAGAAGTCAAGAAATTGTAATACGTACTAATATTCAATATTTTAACCCACACACACCCCTTCTACAACTAAATCACTAGCAACACAGGCTCCTACCTTATATATCTTACTATCTGATACATTAAAACTCCTTAAAACCCAAGAATTCCAAAATAAAACGGAAAAAAGGATGTCGAGTTGACGATTCCAGCGGCGATAAGCGGTCTGATATGCCATTCTTGCCTGCAAATTTGTCTCGTGAATGGAGTCCGTTAAATCCGAAGTCTGTTAAATCGAGGTCCGTTATATCGAGGTTTGACTGTACATGCCTTTCACACTCGTTGATGTACGCATAATATTTTGTTGCCAATCAAGCAAAACAATTTTTTTCTACCTACGTGGTTACAATTTACACAGTAGCCTACTTCTACATTTCAAAAAACTTTTCATAGATAAAATTTACAATCGCACACTAAAAAATATGCAATTATTTTAAATCCATAGATGCTTGTATGTATATATGTATGCACATTTATATGCATATGTATGCATGTATGTATGTATACATGTATGTATGTACATATGTATGTAGTGGTAAAAAAAATTAACAACGGAAAGCTGTAGCAGCAACAGACGTGCAATTGGGTCGTGAATGTAATACATAAAACCAAATTGGGTCGCGATGAAAAAAGTTTGAAGAACACTGGTTTAGTACATTGTCCCTCATCTTCTTGAGGTGCTTCATATGGATGTTTTCTGTCCTCATAATGCCTCCATCTCAAGACAGTTTGATAAACTGGCTTGATTCTATAGAGTCAAGCCAAGTCTCAGCACACTTGGTCTGCCTGTGTTGGCCAGAATGACGCCTCATGTAAACATGACTTGAATATTTTTACAGTTACAAGAGTGTAAAAAGCCACACATTCTCCAAAAAAAAAGTATTGATATTTGTTTCATATATCAAAGATTTTTCATTTTGAATAACGTATTTAACAAATGCAACATCTTGAATAGCAGGATTTATAACAATATTGCTGAACCTTTGTCATGTAGTGGCTGCTCACCAATATGGTTGTTTATTTTTATATATTTTTTATTCTATTCCCTCAGAACTTAATCACTTCTTTGGTAAACTTTAAATTTTTTCACGTCAAAATGTTTATCATTGTTTGCGTGGCCATTCTCATCCTTCCTCAGGGTGTATGAGCACAGTAAACCTTACCCTGTCACTGCACTCCCTGGTACACTCTTGTCTCCTCTGTCAAGGTCACACCACGCAGCCACATGCCTTCCCTTCCCAGCATGCTCCAGCCTCATAACAGAACCCATAACAGAATCCATTTTTCCCAATCATATCTCATCCCAGCCTAAAACATACATAGACAGTCTTCCTCCCATTGTGCCTCTTTACTGTTATTTTGTCCCACACTAACTTTCAGAAAATGTGATTGTTGCTTAAATAACACTTTCATATTATTCGATGAGTATCATGTGGTCAAAATATATATTTATCTTTTGACTATAATAATTTTGTGTTTCCTTGCCTAGACGCATGTCAAAGGAGCTGCCAGAAAGTGAAGAGGAGATGTTGAAAATACCTCATGTGACCCGGGCTAATTATGAGAAATATGGAGAAGCTCTCTTGGAAGTTACTCAACGCCATGCTGCTGAAAAGTTGGGTGGGTACAAGTATTTCAGGCACTCATGATGTCCATTATCTAGCTGTGTATTTATCCCCCCCCCCTTCTCTCGCTCTCTCGCTCTCTCGCTCTCGCTCTCGCTCTCGCTCTCGCTCTCTCGCTTCCTCCGCTCTCCGCTCTCTCGCTCTCGCCTCCTCCGCTCTCGCTCTCTCGCTCTCGCTCTCTCGCCTGCTGCTCTCGCTCTCGCTCTCTCGCTCTCGCTCTCGCTCTCTCGCTCTCGCTCTCTCGCTCTCGCTCTCTCGCTCTCGCTCTCTCGCTCTCGCTCTCTCGCTCTCGCTCTCTCGCTCTCGCTCTCTCGCTCTCGCTCTCTCGCTCTCGCTCTCTCGCTCTCGCTCTCTCCTCTCGCTCTCCTCGCTCTCGCTCTCTCGCTCTCGCCGCTCTCTCGCTCTCGCTCTTCGCTCTCGCTCTCTCGCTCTCGCTCTCTCGCTCTCGCTCTCTCGCTCTCTCCGCTCTCTCGCTCTCCGCTCGTCTCGCTCTCGCTCTCTCGCTCTCCGCTCTCCTCGCTCTCCTCTCGCTCTCGCTCTCGCTCTCTCGCTCTCGCTCTCTCGCTCTCTCGCTCTCTCGCTCTCTCGCTCTCGCTCTCCTCTCTCTCTCGCTCTCGCTCTCTCCTCTCTCTCTCGCTCTCCTCTCTCGCTCCTCTTCTCTCTCTCTCTCTCTCTCTCTCTCTCTCTCTCTCTCTCTCTCTCTCCTCTCTCTCTCTCCTCCTCTCTCTCTTCTCTCTCTCTCTCTCATCACAATCTATTGCGTAAACTTATTAGTGTAGCTTTATCCTAATAGTTAATGAACGTTACTTTCTGGATTGTTTCTAAATGAAAAT
>JACEEZ010002682.1:425000-473789 GCA_016584305.1 Chionoecetes opilio
AAGGGTTTGCCTCCTCGTGCAGCGCCTCGAGATCCATCACCAGGACCTCCAGCGACTCAGCAAAGATTACTGCATCATCGGCAAAAACAAGATCAGTGATCTTGGTGTTGCCACGGATGCCCCACAATCACTTTGATCTACAACCTTGTCCAATACCCAGTCCATACAAGCGCTGAAAAGTGATGGGGCAAGGACGCACCCTTGCCTCACTCCTGTATTAACAGGAAAGAAGCTGGATACACCTGCCCCACATGTGCTTCACAGCACTCTCAGTCCCAGAATACAGACCGGTTATCAAACCAATAGTCATTGCAGGAATCCCGCGAAGCCGCAGAAGATCCCAAAGTGACTCACGATGCACTGAGTCAAACGCCTTCTTGAGATCAACATAGGCTGCAAGCATCCCCTGTCGAAACTCACGTCGGCGCTCCACCAGGACACGAAGCGCTAGGATACGGTCCGTTGTTGACTTACCAGGCGTGAACCCAGACTGCTGAGGTCTCTGATGCTTCAGCAGATGACTGCAGATCCGTGTCAGCAATATATGGGCAAGCACCTTGCCTGGCACGCTGAGCAGTGTAATACCGCGGCAATTGTTGCTCGGTAGGTAGTAAACACGGGTAGGAAGGCCCTGACTGGCTTGGGCGAGTAATGACTTCATCAAACTCGTCATCAGTCACCAACCAATGACAAACTGTTTCTAAAGCTTCTCGACCAATCACAAGTCAACAAGACTTATTTGCGGGCAAAAATGGCATGCCAGGCATGAGACCGCCTTCTCGTATCGCTGCTCCGTCACCTCAACTTAATTTTTCTCGCTTTATTTTGGAATGCCTGGGTTTTAAGGAGTTTTAATGTATCAGATAGTAAGATATATAAGGAAGGAGCCTGTGTTGCTTGTGATTTAGTGGTAGAACATGTGTATGTGGGTTAAAATAGTGAATATAAAGGCCGTGTCACACGGGCATTATTTTCCGGCATCTTTTGGTATTTTGCTACCATTTGATGCCCGTAGTGGCGGCAAAAAGTGCGCGTGTCGTCACATGGCGTTTCGGCTACGACCATCTTCTACTGGCATTTTTCGGGACCCGCGACCAAATCAAACACAATGGATCATGCAAGAACATAAGAAAATAAGGAAGCTACATGAGGCCGTGAGACCTACACGTGGTAGAAGAAGACTTTGTCTGGCTGCTATTGGCCTCAATTTGTGTGTTTTGGCATATTATATGCCAAAAAAACGTCAGTGGACTCGTTCTTGGCTTGAAAGAAGAAAGAACGAGAGCATTATACTAGGTACACTTGTTTTACCTATACCCTATATGCAGCTATATTCCCTATATAGGCTACAGCATTTATTTTCCCTAAACATATCACATAGAGATGTTACAGCATCTCTTGACCACCCAAGATTGGTCATTTCTTTTTATTTCACAGAAATGTGTAGTTCGTACGAAGTCTTGCGTGGCGTCGGCTGCTCCAAGATGTAAACAAAGATGCCGGTACTGGTAGGAGAGGACGATCATTCGTGACTCCGCATTTGCAACCAAGAGATGCCCTTATCAGGCATCAAATGATATCAAAATACCAAAAGATGCAGGAAAAAGTCTCCGTGTGACACGGCCTTTAAAGGTCGTGTCACACGAACACTTTTTCCGTTAGTGATAAGGGGTGGCCGCGGCAAGAATGTTTCCCCGTCACTGGCTACCCTGCCACCTCAACACCTTTAAATAACTCATATTTAAGGTGACACGCAGTGCTACACTGACCTAAATAATGACAAGTGTATATAACAGCTCACCATGATCACTACGATGTATAATAACGAGTAATAAGACGTAAAACCCTCCCACCCTACTGGCGAGCAGCCTGCCCCGCCCAGCGCCTTGCCTACCTCTCAGGACAACACGCTGTCATCTGCCTCACTTGTGCCTTCCTGAAGAAGACAGGTCAGCTACCACGCCTGCGATAGCACCATGGGATATCACCAGGGATCATAGGGCTCAAGGGATCCTCACAGCCCTACAAACAACACTGAGAAGGAGGAGGAAATCTCCGCCATCATGATACTGCTGCCGGCTGCCGCTGCCAGACGTAGGACTGACAGTGCTGTACACTACACCTGTACAGTTCTGTATTGTGTATTTTTACTGTAATTTATTTATTTACATGATTTGTCTTATGTTTATTGATATTTGCATGACTTAGAAATGTTCTGTATTCACCTTGAATTATGTTTAAAATTATTATTATTTAAATTTTTTTTATTTATATATTTTTGGTAAATCCCCGCATTATTCGGATCCTTGCAGTACTCGAACCACTCCTTGGCCCAATTAGTCTGAATACGCGAGGTACTACTGTATAGTCTATTTCATATAGTCGTTTAGTCGTAGGTGTGTTCTTGCCCGGAATCATAAGGACTGAGATACTGTGCAGTGGCGTAAGGTCCTTTGGACGGACGAAACAACGTTTTGCGTCAGTGAGACTAAGGGCGTGAAGGTTTGGAAGCCACCTACAGCGTCACCCTGCAATCCATGCCTGACGGTGAAGTGTTAAGCACCCTCCATATCCTATGGTGTGGGGCGCCTTTGGTTTTGGGGGATTAGACAACTTAGAGTTTCTTCCTTAGGGCCAAACAGTGAACTCCGAGTGTTATATTAAGGTCCTGAAGGAGAATTTAGCGGAGTGCTTCGCCAAGAGCGGGACCGAGATCCTTCATCAGGACGGCGCCCCTTGCCACACCTCAAGGACGGTCAAGAAGTGGCTGTCTGACAGTCAGGTGGACTTCATAGAGGATTGGCCAGGGCAAAGCCCTGACATATCCCCCATTGAAAACTTCTGGGGGCTTATGAAGGCACGAGTTCGTTGGGAAGACATCTGTACCATCTCGAAGCTGGAGGAGGCTATTTGCAAGATTTGGCAAGAAATTCCCGCCCCCTACTGCGAACACCTAGCTGATTCCGTGCCCCAACATCTGAAGCAAGTTATTAAGGCCAAGGGCTTCCCAATCAACAAGTAGCAAAGACGGTGAAAGTGTTAAACTTATTTTTTATTTGTCTTGTATTTTATTTTCTATTCCTCATTTTGAAGTGCGCTGACTGTATCATGCTGCCAGTGCTAACGTGTGGTGAACGATCTGGATCAGATTACCCGGAACCTACCCTGGTCCAGTATCGGTACCCTGGTAACTAACTAGCATGTAGTATGTACGTGCGGCCCTCCAAAGCAGTCATGACTCGTGGCCCTTTGTTCAAAAAGGTTTCACACCCCTGCTGTAACAACATTGAATCTTAGATTTTGGGGTTATTGTTTTAGAACTGGAGCTAAATGTGTGTTTGTTGTCAGCATTTCCCTTGGTGTTCTTAGTGGTAGCAGCTTGCATCCCTCCCTTTACAGTGAAACAGGACTTTTTATTCAATTTTGCTGTTGATAAAAACACAGTACTATAAGAACTTTTCTTCCCCTCCAACAAGAAGCCAGTCAGGTGAATTGAGGAAACTGGTCTTCATAAACCAGAAGAATTGAGACAAACAACAACAATTATGTACACTTTCATTACAAAGAATTCCATCACTCAAAAATATTAGAAAAAATAACATGTAAATTCAGTGTCCAATTCACCCTGGGTTGCATCACACAGATGGGAATGTGGGAGCAATAGTTCAACAAAGACTATCAACATGTATTTACACACTAAATCCCGGTTACTGTAGTGAGCACCCTGCGTCATGCCTAAGCTTTGTATTGCAACCCCAAGTAAGGCCCCCTGGCAGAGCCTCGGTCACACCTGTTACCGCCCTATCAAGTGTTATCAGTTATCCCTCGGCTCGGTCCTCTCCCAGGCAGTCTTCCCCGGGCTCATAACATGTCTGCTTTACTTCCTCTATACACTCTCCACATTCCTATTGATTCTGGTTGTAATTTTTCTCCTAGTTTTTTTCCTCACTACAAACTTATTTTCCTATATATTTATATATAAAAAGATATCTTGCTTCAAGTTTATTACACTGCTATCATTTGGTGTATTCATCTGGCTGCAGTCTGTCAACTATTGGTTTCCTGCTCACATTATGTTTTCCATTCATGTTCGTATATTTGGTCCTGACAGAATCATCCAATTTTTCAACTATTTCTGCTCATCATGGTAATTTCCCACTTCCTGCTAGCATTGTTGGTCATGCCACATATTCCATAGATTCTGCTTCAATGAACATACAAACAAAGATGGTCAATATATTCAGCCCCTTCCTCTGTGGCTTACATATGCAGACAATAATAACAAATATTTAAAATATCACACTAGCACACCTCCATCTGCGTAAGTGGAGGTCATCAGCCTCCTCCGAAGTGCTATTCATGTGTATGATTCCTACATATAGTAAAAGGTAAAGATGAAGCCACACATACTGCGCGTGGCCTCGGTGCTCATCTCCGTGGCATTATCCTTTGAGCCTATGGTGGGTGAGAACCCGGAACACAGGGCAAGTGTGACATACAGGTTACCAGTTACCTTCCCCAGGTTTCCCCAGGTACCCATTTATCGACCAACCCCGAAAGGAAGGATGAACAGCTAGGTGGGCTGGCCGCCGACTGTCCTGGCCCGGATTCGAACCAGGCCCGCAGATTCGTAGCCAGGTGCGCCAGCCACCACACCACGGAGGCACTCATAAATAGTATATATAGTGCTATTCACATAATTAGTTCCTCTAAATCTATTATTCCCATTATAGAATGCAGCTTGATGGTGTCTTGTAACAAGAACTAGATGGCAATGCATTGAGTTATAAGTCCGTGCAGTCGATGACTCGTGTCTGCCTTTCTTGAGGTGTCGTCCCACTGACAGAACATCCACACTGGGTTCCTGGGTCTCAGTGTTTCTCAAGGGCCAGTTCCAGCAGCTCATTCATGGTGGAGAGCACTGTGCGGGGGTCCTCCACCAGGCCGGCCAGCACCATGGCGTTGCTGAACAGCTGCAGGGGGAGGGAGGAGGAGGAAATAATGTGTCAGTGCCTTCATCATGCTCAATGTTGTCTGGCCATGGATGGGCCTAGTGATTGCCTGACATCCAACACCAGCCATCACTCTTATTTGACCGTTTATTTCCTTAACAGTAGTGTGTCGTCAAACCGCCGAAAAGTTTTAATGACACGTAAAAGTAATATTATTTATTTAATTTGAAAATTTACATAATTAGCTGCTACACTTTCCGCCAATGGCTCACCTGTTTGGCGGTGAGTTCAGCCAGCCGAGGGTTGTTGGCGCGAAGGGTATTCAGCTTCACAATGATGGGATGGCTGAAAACAGGAAGAAGACTAAGTGACTTTTTCATTGCATGAGAACAGTTTGTGTAATATTGCACCTGGCCTTTGTTGCCTTTATACACATGCATGAGTTTGTATAAGTTGAAGCTCAAAGAGTCAATCCTTCCAGTGAAAGGACTGCCCTGTTTATAAAAGAACATAGAAAATAAGGAAGCTACAAGAGGCCGTAAGACCTACACGTGGTAGTTCCTGTAAAAGGTATATTGTATGCTTCATGTACTCATCTAGTTGTGATTTACAGGAAAAGAGCTAAGCTCGTACTGTCCCGTCTCCAAAAGTATTATAATCCAGCTTGACTTTTAAGTTGTGAATATTCTTGGCGTGTACTTATCCTTATCCAGGTTATTCCACAGTTCAATGGATCTGTATGGGAAACTTTACTTCTTGATATCTCTCCTGCATGTGGTCCTCTTCAACTTCTTCCCATGACCTCTCTCTTATCTCTTTCATCCCATAAAAACATATCCTCTTCATAAAAATTTACCAGTCACTTGTGAACCCTGAACACATGAATCAGATCCCTTCTTTCCCTTCTTTTCTCCAGGGCTGGAAGATCTTGACAGTCTTTCCTCGTACGATAAATCTCTTCACCTTGGGACCATTTTCGTTGCCGCCCTCTGTATTCTTTCAATCTTTCTTATATCTTCCCTTTAATGCACTGACCAAAGAACTGCTGCATATTCCAACCTTGGTCCAATCATTGATACAATCAGCTTTTTCATCATCTCGTCGACCAAATAAGCGAACACCACTCTTATATTCTTTAAGAGGTTATATGTGTCCAGTGATCTTATTTATGTGCCTTTCTGGTGTAAGGTTGCTAGGTGGCCGTTACTCCCAGGTCTTTTTCTTTTAATTTTTTATGTACTCAATTCCCTTTCGGTAATTCCCTATTTGTCTCATTGTACTCTTAATGAATTCCATCACTATACATTTCCCTGCATTAAACTCCATTTCCCACCTCTCATGACTCCATCTGATAAAACTGTTTGTTGCTGATTACAAACTTCCTCATTTTTTACTTTTCTCAGCAACTCTACATCATCCACGAAAAACTTAAAGCTATCTATTTCTTCCATATCATTTATATAGGCTATGAACAGCACTGACCCTTGAGGAACTCCACTTATTACTCTGCACCACTCTGATTGTTCGCCTCCGTGGTGTAGTGGCTGGCGCGCCAAGTTACGAATCCGTAGGCCCTGGTTCAAATCCCGGCCAGGGCAAGTCAGCGGCCAGCCCACCCAGCTGTTCATGTTTCCTTTAGGGGATGGTCGATAAATGGGTACCTGGGGAAGGTAATTGGTAACCCGGATGTCACAGTAGCCTCTGTGTCCCGGGGTAGCGGGTTCTCACCCACCTCAGCAGGCTTGAGGACTAATGCGACGGAGATGGCACCGAGGCCACGCGCAGCATAGCGTATACCCCCATCTTTCTTTACGTTGATACTTTGTGACTGTTCTCATCTCTCTATCCTTTGAGTAATCTTTTATCCATTTCAGCAAGGCAACTTTCACACACCTAATCTCAGGGTATTTTACCTTGAGAGAAGTGTGATGTTTTAAGAGACTGAGATGAGTTGCCAAAGACAGTGTTAGGAGACTGGAAAATGTTGGCACAAATCGTGCGATGGAGGTGCAATAGACTCGCGCTTAGAGAGATGACTTAACATGAATGGAGCAGCGAAGTTGACTTGGGTATTGAGTGTACCACAGTTCTGATGGATTACTAATGAACATTTTATCAAGACCTCAACAAACAGCCATACCTTGGGTTGATCTCTAGCTGTGGCTGCAGGAGGGAGTATCGGCTCTCCTCCGGGATCTGTGAGAACTGTGTGCGTACAAAGTGCCTGGCGGCGCCCATCTCCTCCACGGTGACCACACACGGGTGGGCCTCCAGGCGGGGCGTGGCCTTCACCCCCCAGCACCGCCCCGCCAGCACTGTCTTCAGCCACTCCATCAGCTCATTGGCTTCTGTGCGCAGCAGGCTGCCTTCACCTGGGGGTGGTGAGGAGGTGTTAGTATTATCATCTTCCATCTTCTCATCATCACCACCACCCAATGGCTGAGCTACACAGCTATATGAAGAACTGCCATGGAAAAAACAATGTTACTGGATTCTATCTATACACTGGTTGGATTGATAAAAAACAATTTCTTTTTTGCCTTAATATGGAAAGTGCAATAAGTAGATGTGTTTTACATGATGGGAATAACACTGTTGTCCAGCAAACCAACTACTCACTCCCATCAAAGTCGACAGCATCTTTGTTTTGGCGCATCTGCTTCTCAACAGAGATAATGTTCTTGCTGTTGAACTCCTTGAGCTGCATCAGCACCACCTCGTCGTAAGGCTCGTAGCAGAACAACACCTCCACGTTCTTCTTCTGCACACCAAAGGAGCACAACACAAGGTTACAAAATGCTGAGTCACCACAGTGCATCACCAGTGTCATGAGCGACGGTTACATGTATGTTTTGATAGTGTACAAATGAGTGATGTACAATACTTTGTGCATCACATCAAAATCGTAAATATTCTTCATATCTGACCGACTACGCTTACACTGAACTATGAACTGTTGTCAAGGTTCCTTTACTGACATCAAATTCTAAGGCACATTAACATCTGCATGTAGTGTTACGTTGTCAATCCTTAAGTCACATCCACATCCTGAGCTGTGTTTGCACTTTATGATGAAACTACATTTTAACCAAAACTGGCTCAGTTCTGTCCTTTCTCAAGAATCAAAGTTCACCTTAAGAGATTCGAAGTAAGGCGAGGACTCTGCCAGCTCCCTGGAGGGCGCCGCCAGGTAGTAAATGTCCTTCTGGTCACTCTGCATTTGGTTGATGTACTCGGGCAGGGTGACCTTCTCCCCTGTAGGCTTGGCAGAGGTGTCGTACATCAGCAGCTTGGCCATCTCCTCCTTCTCCAGTTGTTCCTGTGCTGACAGAATACCTGCAGGGTGGAGAGTCAAGGTCATCTCAAAGGGAGGGAAGGCAAGCCACATGATTGTACTGCATTTGACTTTTCTTGCTCTTTTATTTATTTCTCAGTCGATAATCACTTCAGTGTTTTGATGAAGCTGACCAGCACCTCAGCTCCTCACTTTCGTCAAGCAACAACTATTTACACCTATTCACCTAAATAATCATTGCCCATAAAGGTAGAGATTGCCCATCACAGTAATCGTAACACACAACATCTATACAGTACTTTAAAGAAGTGAGCAGAGGTTACTTCTCATAATGATAAAAGCAGACCAACCTTCCTTGATGAAAATTCCATAATCTATGAAGAACTTCCTGTAGTTTTCCGAGTCCTTGCGGGATTTGTCAAAGAGGAAGCGAATGGCTCTGTTTTGGATGACGGTGCGAAGCTTGCGGATGAGAGCAGAGTCCTGCAGTAACTCCCGACTCAGGTTGAGGGGAATGTCTTCACTGTCCACAACACCTGCAATGGGAGTGTGCTTGAGGGTCACTATTAGCACTCAAGGTGGCACAGAAGACCTTTGATTAGAACAACATAAATCTAGGAACAACTGCCGATACTGTGCAAAAACAATTAATCTGCTGAATTTGCATTACCCTTGCTGCTGTAGATGAGACCTAATGAGCATTTTGGCTTTGACCATTCACATCCACCATCCTTGTCATTTAAAATAACAAGCTGCACCAACTACTGTTATTATCTGTTCCTGTTGAGAATAGATACACACATGCAATGGTGGTGTGTATAAGTTACTTAAGGAGGAGGATGAGACAGCTGCTCGGTACCTTTCATGAAGCGCAGCCACTTTGGGAGGACATTCTCTGCCTTGTTCATGATGAGGACGCGGCGGCAGTACAGGGCCACCGAGCTGTCCTTGTCCCGGTTCATGTCAAACAACCCTGTAAGGAGGCACAGTGAAAGCTGCTGCTGCTGCCAAGCTTTGATGAAGTGATTTCTCCTGAATGCAGCTGTGATGATGAACTCAATGTTGATCTTCTGCATCATGTCAAGTAAATGGTAATTAATGCATAATAAAGATCAGAATGTAAATAATTCAAACATTTTGGAAGAGCGAGTTCTTTTACATGCAGTTAAGCATTCAATGAGGTGTGGATAACTTCATAACCTCTGCAGGAACCTGAGAAGCCATCACCATAGATGTGCCATATGACCTCTGATGTCTGGCACATTCACCTTTTTGGCATTAAATCAATCAATCATCAACATAGATACAAAACAGCAGCCACTCTATATATCAGCCCTAAGACACCTGGCATCTGATGGACAAACATATACATGATGGCGACACACACACACACACCTGGCTTTCCCTCCGGCACATAGAGGACGCAGCGCAGGTCCAGCGGTGCGTCGGTGCGGTAGTGGAGGACAAAACGCGGCTTGTCATACGCTGAGCCAACAAAGCGATAGAACTCGTCGTGCTGGTCCGGGGAGACCTCCTTGGGGTCCATCAGCCAGATGGGTTTTATGTTGTTGGCCTGTTCTCCGTTGACGTCGATGGGCGAGCTAATGAAGCTGCTGTATTTCTTGATCACATCTGCGTTACGAAGAGAGGATGCGATGAGGATAGAATGCATGAGAGAATCAATAAGTATGTCAGCTTTCATTTGATGCATTTGTTTTAACTTGTGTAAAGAAAAAACAAAAAGCTAAATACATATGTTTTTTGCTGTGTGCCACCCCCTTGATTGGGGAGAAGGCCTTAGTGTATGAAAAGAAAGAAAGGCGACCATAGGGCCATCATACTTTTCATTAAGGACAATTACATTTTGATGAAGAAATACAACCTTGAGAAGTTGAGTGGCACAAAGGTTTGTCCTTAATACATAACATGGATGCACACTTCATGAAAATGCCAAATGCTTCAGAGAATTATTCACTTAACTAATGTGCGTGTGCATGTAGGTGTGCAAGAAACATACCTCTGACAGTCTGTTCATCGGCATACTCTCTGTTGGCTATTTTGAGATGGCACACAATCTTGGTTCCCGGCTCCACCCCCTCACACTCCTCGATGGTATACTTGCCACACCTGCACAGGGAAGGAAACACCTTACACACTTGCCACCCCAGGCACGCTTCTTACCTGCACTTTGGTTTCACTCTTAACGTTAAGTCTTCATAAAGCAAGAAACAACTGAAGAGGCTCCTGATATCCTCTACTCTTATTTTATGGTTCAGTCATCTTTGCCATTCCCAGTGCAGTATTTTTCCTTTTGATAATGAGCTAAATTCAGGGTTTATGTCATATTCAATTTAATCTATGAGTTCCTCTACTAATCCAGAGTTTAATAGCGTTCAAGTTTTTGGCAGTCTCCATGCATAATATGAAGTAGAAATAAGGCCCATATTTGTTAATTGAGCGTTTGGTTATCTCTAGTACATTGTCAAAATAACAGCATCAATAGAACTAGTGGAAAAATTCTGATCAGCAACAATTCAAGAGAGAGAGAGAGCAAGGCCACCCACCCATCGGAGGCCCAGCAGTATCCCACACTGTTGGGGAGGCGTGACCGCGTGTGCACCTCCACCTTCTCTGCCACCATGAAGGCCGAGTAGAAGCCAACACCAAACTGACCAATGATGCTCTGGGGGTCTGAGTTGCCTGCCTCCTGGAGCTGCTGGATGAATGCCTGAAAGGGTGGGTGGGAGGCCAGTGAATGGTGACACCAGTGTGAGATAGCCTGTGTTGTCTCCAGCCCTGAGCCTGTACTGGATTAGTTTTCATGTTCTCCTTTGGTTTTGTGGACAATTACTGAGAGAAATAATAGGATCAGAGGTTTATGGAGAGGCATCAGATATTTATTCTCTAGGTTTTTTTTCACTTATGAATGGGAGATCCTTTTAGCATTGGGGAAAAATGAAAGGGTTCCGATGAAGTGCGTCACAAGTGAGTGAGCTGCCATGGCCTTGTAGATCACTAGGATAGCGACATGGCATTACTGATGATGATGACAAATAACAAGATTTTAGTTTCTTTGCATCATTGAGACATAAATAGCAAAATGAGGAATCATGATTATGAAAGATTCAGTATGAAGCATTCCTGCCATCACCGTGCTTGTGTAGAAGACAACAAAAAGCTTCTTGCACAGCCGTACCTTTGAGCCGGAGCGAGCGATGGTGCCGAGGTTGTCGATGAGTTCTTCCTTGGTCATGCCGACACCAGAGTCTTGGATGGTGAGTGTCTTGTCGTACTTGTCGGTGGTGATGTGGATCTTCATGCCGGCCTCTGAGGAGTCCATCTGTGTGCCTTGAAGAGCCAAGTACCGGGCCTGTTAAGTGGAGGCATTGAGGAACTGAGGCATTTGGCAAGGCTCACTTATTTCTAAAGAAAGACGTCTTGAAGAATTGACGTTATTGTCTCTATGGATTGCTACAGACAGGTTCTGCATGTCTGTAATGAATACACTACAGTAACAAAGAAACAATGCAGGCAGTGTTTCAGAACCTTCAGGCAACTTAGCATGATGACTGCAACTCTTATCTGGGCTTCTCAATTCTTCATCTCAATAAATGAAAAGAGGCCCATCTGCCCTATACAATACATGAGAACAGACTTTCTAGTGACAATACAAATCTAAAACAGTGTAACTCTGTGACTGCTAAAATTTCCTTCCCATAGAACATAGACCATAAACTTTAGATCGGTGGAACAGGAACCAATGTCCAACCTTTTCAATGGCGTCCGAGGCATTGGAGACCAGCTCACGGATGAACACTTCCTTCTCCGAGTAGAGCGACTTGGCCACAATGTCCAGCAGCATGCGTGTCTCTGCCTGGAACTCATAGCTCTGTGGTGCGTCCCCGCTGGTCTGGGCAGCCTCCTGGGCCCAGCGGGGGGATGTGTGTAGGCTGCGGCACAGATTGGCCACACCTACGGCTTGCCCTGGGGAGAAATTCATTGTTTAGATAAGCGATGGGAAATTAAGGACAAACATTATGAGGGAGAGCAAATACGGGAGCCAATGTAGCTATCTATGTGGTGGTATATTTTCAGAAGACTGCATCCCACTACATTTAAGACTAGTATTTTTTGTTTTGATAGATTCTGGTGTTTTATAGAACTTCATAGAATATTACTTGTTAGGATCCTTATATATTTTTTATTTTTTTATTTTTTATGCTGGAGCCTATAGCGCCTGTAGGCTTATAGAGGTCTTGATGTTGGTTCAACTCGCCCGTTGGTGGCGCAGGCTGGAGTTTTATAGTGACACCTGTGGTCTTAGGTGAAGATTCCTTTTTCTCTGACGATCTTCAATTTAGGCTCACGCTGTCCCTGGAGTTTCTTCGTTGCACACGCAGACGGAGAACAGATTATAACAGCATGCGGGTTTCTTCAGTCACTCGACGATGTATTCGACAGTTGCTCCTTGGTGAGACGTGAACTCAGGACCTTCTGCTCCCCTACCAGGCTCTTGAAAGAGTTGCCCCCGGCAGGATTCGAACTCAGGACATTGAGTTCACCACTCCAAGACGCTAACCACTCAGCTACCGCCTCCCCCAACAGTAAACACCGCCTCGCCTTATATACAGTAAACCCTTGCTTTTACGGACCTCTCTATATATTTTTTTGGCTATAACAAACTTTTTCTACCAGTCCGGTTTATGCGGGGTAGAGAAGACTCCCAGTCTTCTCTCACGGACAGCAGCCAGAATAGGTTAGGCTAGGTTAGGTTATTTGTTTTGTTTTTGTTTTTTTGAAGAATTTCGTCAGTTATCAACGCAGCTGAGATGGATCTCCACTGTAACCAGACAGCTCTCTCTCCTCCAAGGAGGAGAGAGAGCTGTCTTCTAGTACTTATAGTGTTGGCCGAAGCCAGCACCCCGGGAGGCGGGTCACAAACCCCCGGCTAACACCCGGTACCCATTCACTGCTGGGTGGACAGGGGCTCGGGTTTTAAGGAAACAGCCCAACTGTTTCCGCTCCGCCCGGGGATCGAACCCAGAACTTCTCGGTTGTGAACCGAGCGTGCTATTCCTACACTACAGAGTACCCGCGGTTAAGGTTAGGTTTAGTTTAGCTTTATTTTAAACTACACTAATCCTAACCTTAACCTTAACCTAACTTAGACTGGCTGCTGTCCATGAGGGAGGGCTTGGCCCGCGGTCTCTGACTGTGCTGATGGCGACGGTGGAGTTGCACCTTATTTATTATTATTAGATCATTCTTGTCCGTGATTTTGACCAAAGTAACAGATTGCCAAGAGGTTTGAAGGTTAATAGAAGACGTGTATGACAAAATATTAGTCATTCATAAGGTAGTAAGCGAGATATGGCAGGGGCGATAAAACGAATCTTTACCCTCGCCGAAAATAGGAACACTTGCCGACGTCGGCGAGAATTCCTATCGGCGACAGTTCCAGGTACCTATTGGGTAACATCAAGATCAAGGCTTGGAACCGTCACCGAGGGTACCTGGAACTGTCGCCGATCGGAACTCTCGCCGCCGTCGCCGAATGTTCCTATTCTTGATATTACAGGACTCAATATATACATTTAATCAGGTTTTACCCGTGTTTCTGCATTCTGGGATGAATTACCAGCAATAGCTTGATCAGTTAGGTTAAGTTAGGTGCCAATGTCCTGGTTAGGTTAACATTTCCTCGTCGGCGAGAATTCTCGGTTGGTGTTTCGGCGAGAATACCCATCGGCGACAGTTCCATAAACCTCACCGAGCACTCTAGCACTTGGAACACTCGCCGACGTGAAAAAATTGGAACACGCTCCGACGGCGGCGAGAGTTCCAGGTCCCCTCCCGGGCAGGCATATTTACCCTGTGGCCGTGTGGTGGGGCCTGGGGTGAGTGTGGGCAGTGTCCTCCGGGGCAGCCTGACATGCTGGCCGCGGTAAACCACCCTAGCTAGCCGGGATATGCCCACACGTGCTGCCATGACGCCGTGCCGTGCCGTGCCGTGCAGAGTGCAGACGACGTAACAACTCAAAGCTCAAAACAAAAGAAATATAAAAAATGGGAAACTATCTTATGACATTTCCATGGAATACTGCTTTTGGTGATGATGGTCAGTAAGAAAAAAACCATTATGGTTCCACTGCAAACAATGTAAAGACATGAAGCTGCAATATAACACTATATCCATACCCCTTCCCCTCCTATAGGTGAAAAAAACCCCAGTGAACCAATAGGAAACAAAATGTTCTTGGAAAAAATAGTAATACAAGACAGCATATTACTCTGAAGACACTATCACAGCCAGAAGATGAAGAGAAAAAGTATTTCACAGCATGTAGCTAGTAGTTGAGGGCTGTGGCAAAGGCTGGGCCCTGCGAGTCCCGCTAAAATTTGAGCCCAGTCCCAGAGAGGCGTTGGCAGGGTGACTGTTTTGAACTTCTCGCCTTCATCCTCGTCCTTCCAGCGCCTCGCACGCCCACGGTAGGTAGGTGTGGCATTGCCTGGTTATAGTATGAGTGACCAGAGTTATTACTAGCGGCTGTAAGGGATATAGACAGGCGGGAAGCGGCATACATAAGTGTTGGTTGGGTAACGGTGGAAAGAGTCTGTGATGAAGGTGGTGATTGAAGATTTATGAATTGTTGATGGAGTGTTTCTCTCTTTGTACTTGTAGTGTTGATAACAGGGTGTGTTCTATGTTTATGTTTGTTTCAATGTGTATGGTTGAATTAATAATCGTGAATATACAGACTGGTACAGGTAGAATTACGGTGGGGGTTGACGGTTGTGGTTATTGAGAAGTGGTTGTGGTGGGGATGGAAATAGTGTAGTGGGTATATGTGCAGTTTAAACCAATACACGATCGGTGGTTTCAAGTATCCTGAACGCTTCGTTCTCATCATAAGGAGTATTTCTAACAATTATTCCAGATGAACACCGAATTAACTTTGGTGGACGAAACATTTATTTCTGGTGAGTTTTTATGTGTTTTGAATTAACCTGCTAACCGTTTCTGTCGCAAATAATTGTATTTTGTTTGTTTTAGGTAAAGGTTAGGTTAGGATTGATATAGGTTATACGAAGTGGAAGAGGACCTATGAAGCGATACTAAGCGACTAAGGTCACAAGAAGAAGAAGAAGAAGGTTATGTTAGGTAAAGGTTAGGTTCGGTTTGGTTCAATTTGTTTTTTTATTAATTTTTGTTGGAAATCACACAAAAAAAAATGATTTGCGACAGAAACGGTTAGCAGATTCATTAAAAACATCAAAACTTACCAGAAAAAAATAGTTTTGTTCACCAAAGGA
Organism: Chionoecetes opilio; assembly: GCA_016584305.1. Taxonomy (NCBI): domain Eukaryota; kingdom Metazoa; phylum Arthropoda; class Malacostraca; order Decapoda; family Majidae; genus Chionoecetes; species Chionoecetes opilio. Next base: position 440,562 of record JACEEZ010002682.1, read on the forward strand.
AGTTCGGTGTTCGTCTGGAAATTTACTTTTCTAACTCCTACGACAGTCGTAGGAAATGAAAAATAACAAAAGGGGGGTCTGGGGGGGCAATCCCCCCCAGTGAGACTAGGTTACGCAATCAATGCCCAGGTTAGGTTAGTTAATTAGCAGGGGGGTCTGGGGGGCGCAGCCACCCCCCCCTCAATATATGTCGGGGAGAGTATATTCGGGAGTATTGGTTGAAACTGCATATTTACCGATTAGTGGTGTTGGTGGATATAGAATAGTGGGTAAAACTGCAGTTGAATGCATTACTCCCTATCTTGTTTTTCTCTTTCCCTTTACCCAACAAACCAAGCAAGGACCTGGTAGGTAGGCGGGGTTTTGGGGCGGGGAAATAGAAAAGTACTGAAATATAGGGGGTCCCAAAATGTCTCTAAAATTCAGGGAAATTTCTCTTAACCCTCTCACGCACGAAAAGTTTAATAAGTTTCTCCGTCCACTGCGACATCCGTCTGGGGCTCCCTAAGGGGCCCCGCGGAATGGCCTGACTGTGCGGCAATTTTTTTTTTTTATGTTATCAATTTCACCCACGAGTATTCTTTTTTCCTGGCATTATTATATATCGTTGGTTTTGCAAGAGATTATTCTGCCTTATGAAAGAATTTTTTTTAGAAAAAAGATTAGAAAAATTTAGAAAACAAGAAATGCAAATAAATAGCGGAGTTTACCGACTCCGAAAAAAACATTGAGTAAAGAGAAATAAGAAATACTTACGTTCACCACTTCGTAGCTCGAAACTTCCTGAGTCGACTTTTTATGGTTTATATGCCAATAAAAGCGGATTTTTATGAGGATTCCAACGCTACCATTAGAATTTTCATATGGCCAGTAGTTCTTGAGAAAATGGAGGAAAACTGAAACACATGTTAGAAGACGGATTAGGCTACAAGTATGGCTTACCCGGCTCGGGACACGTTTTAAAGGGACGACAGTCCGCGCTCACAGGCTGCCTGCTGAGAGGAAACCGAGACACAGGCCCTTATCATTTCAAATCCACCCTCACAAGAGAGTTGACAATTAGTTTATTTTATAGGTCTAGCTTGGATCTTTGATGCAGAAAATGTTGACGCGATTCTGATAAATACTTTATGTTTGGCGAATTTTTACAAGTTTTTTGACGCGAGTCGCGTCAAAAGCTCGGATGTAGACGATTCCGTTTTGACGCGAATCGCGTCACGGTGCGTGAGAGGGTTAAGCGTGGAAGTGCAGAAATTGCGTAATGCATTATATAAACAAATTGGGGAGCTCTAGCTCACTAACCTAACCTGGACATTAGTTAAGTAGCCTAACCTAATTTTTATTTAAGTAAATACCTAATCCTGTCCTGGACGTGGTTCAGGGGTCGCTGCCTCCTCCTAAAGCAACACAGGCACCACAGGCTGTTGGGCAGGCTGGCGTGATGACTGTGGCTTATACAGTCGAGCAGCAACCAGGAAGAATTGGTGGTGACAGTCCTCGTTGTGTTCTTTAATGAACAAATAACCATACACACTCAGACTGTGGCTGCACTCGTACCTACGATTCACTGGTGTTCTGCCACGTCTTAGAAACATGTTACTTTTGATTAGCAAAAAATCATTGACATGGTACAACGTCATAAAAGATAATCACTTTCATTGGGGGAAAATGGTGACGTCAGTGGGCCTGCGCATTCACACTGAGTCGAGGTGCCCCATGAGTCGGATGTTAGGCAGAAATTACGTTAAATCTTCAAAATTCTTTTGCAACGTTATTATTAATTTCCGACGGCTGATGCAGTGATGCTGGGGCTATGAATACTGCAAATGGTCAGATCTACAAGTTGATGATGGTTAAAACTGCATGCCTTGTATTGCATATAACTGCAGTAGAACTGAATAGTTGTGTATAGTTGTGGTGGTTATTGAATAGGGTAGGTACTTGCGGTGGTGGAGGTAGGTTTAGAATAGTGGTAGTTGTGGTGGTAGGGATATAAAACAGTGGTGGTTATTGCAAACTATATCGTTAGTTACATGCAGCCTTGGCACGACTGATCTGAATCTATCCTAAGTATCTTTCTTCCTCCATATCTGAACTGAATCTTTCCTCCTTTTTATGTTGTTGTGGTGTTCATCTTGGTATTTCTGCAATCCTCTCAATTCTTTATCTGTCTGAACTTTTGTGTTGTCAGCCTATGGAAAAATATTTCTTTTATTCTTGATGTCATCAGGGAGAATATTTGCATAAGAGAGCAATGATAGTGGTGGCCTAAATGGATCCTTGAGGGTCTCCACTCAGTGCTTAGTGCTACTCAGACTTCTGGCCATTTATGATCTCACCACTTTCTGCCCACTTAATAATTTGTTCTGCCCTTTACTTTGTGACTTGATGCTTTAACCAATGTGTAATAATATATTATTACAAATTGTTTATTAAGTGGACAGAAAGTGGTGAGATCATAAATGGCCAGAAGTCTGAGTAGCACTAAGCACTGAGTGGAGACCCTCAAGGATCCATTTAGGCCACCACTATCATTGCTCTCTTATGCAAATATTCTCCCTGATGACATCAAGAATGGAAGAAATTGTTCCACTTGAGGTGGAAAGTCTTTGATTTGGGCAAATAAATACTGAATTTTTTTATATTCATGTGAAACCATGCTTACATTGTGCGCCTGATCCACAACGTTACAGCTGCAAGAGTAACACAAAGACCTTTAAAACATTAAATGCCCGGCGCCCCTTAGGCCGCCACGTCCACCTGCATCTGCTGATCGTTAGATATTGTCTTCTTCCTTATTATGCTTTATTATTATTTTTTTTTTGTATGGGGGGGGGGGGTTGCTATGGCATGAGTGTACGATGGTTCGTCTAGCAACAAGCAAAGTGACCATTAACATTTCATGCAGGTACTCCCTTGATCAGCCCACCACTTCATCCACACCTTCACCCCCTACTTTCTCATTCACATTACCCATCACAATCACCTTTATTCTAGTCTCAAAACTCTTTACATATAGCTGTATTCATTTAAGCCTATCCAAAATTTCATTCTTCCTTTCACTCTTTTCATGTATAGCACACGCACCCAAGCATACTTGAACATTCTAATCCTACATTTCACTCATGCTATTCTTGTGCCCTTCCAACCATACTCAGTCACACATTTCCACACTGTCAGACATCAGAAATGCACAACCTTCCTTACTTCTTCACTTTCATCTAAGCCTGTCCACACTGCACCGCCAACCCTTCCCTCCCAGAGACCTTCACCTCCCCTCCTGTACCTGTAATAGCACCCTGACCACTCATTGGGACTCACATAAACTTTACACATCCACTCTCCCTCTTGGATAACTTTCAACTACCATTCTTCTCTTTCTTGCATCTTTTACCCCATTCGCACTGAAACACACAGCCCTCATTGCCTCATTCATCCTGACTCCTCTGGTCCACTTAGCCAAAAATATCTCGCACCTCAAGAAATATTTTATAGAAGTCACAGAGATGGGTGGCTGGTCCAATGCAGCTTAGCCAAGGAGCAAGGTCCCAGTTAGGCATCACATAGGAGATGTTATACTTGTAGATGTAGCACAAAAGTCCAACCTTTAAAGTGTGAGTGAATTATTTGTTCTCAACCCTTGGGGCCACAGTTATATCATCTGACCAAGAAAAAAATGTAATAGTCATGTGTTTTTCTGTTGCCTTGTAATGAGTGTTTTGTTAGCTTCCACAGATACTTTTTTTACGTTCCCTTAAGTATCACTGTTTATGATCAGACAGTGGCTAGGAACAGAAGCTTTCCAGTTTCCTGGTACTCATGACTATAAGAAGGAAAAAATCTGCTGTACAGTCGGCGCAAACAAACTTAGGATGCCAAAAATCTTGGGGCGGGAATAACGTCCTTGGCTGTTTTGACAATTTCGGTGGGAGCGATTGAATTTTTTTACGTTTTTTGTATATCTGACAGTGTATTAGGGTTTCTGCTGTAGATTCCTCGCTCCTGCCCGCTCTGTATCTTCCAAGTCATCATAGGAAGAGGTTGTTGTGTTTGGTTCTCCAACCTTCCTACACCCCCATTTGCCCCTCCATCTTCTACCGTCTTCTCTAGGTCTAATAAAGCATTATGCCGGGCAAATCTCTATCAATTGTGAAGAAGACACATATAGTAACCTTGTATCGAAGTGGGAAAACAATTGGCCAGATAGCGAGGGAGATGTGTGTTTCCAAACATACCGTCTCGGTGTGGTGCAGGCGGGCGCAAGATGGTGAGCTAGAGACTGTTTTGGCATGGAAGAAAGGGTCAGGGCGGCCAAGAAAAACTTCAAAGAAGACTGATCAACTGCTCAAAATGATTATTGACATCAACAAACCTTGTGAGCATTTGATCAGTCTTCTTTGAAGTTTTTCTTGGCCGCCTTGACCCTTTCTTCCATGCCAAAACAGTCTCTAACTCACCATCTTGCGCCCGCCTGCACCACACCGAGACGGTATTTTTGGAAACACATCTCCCTCGCTATCTGGCCAATTGTTTTCCCACTTCAATACAAGGTTACTATATGTGTCTTCTTCATAATTGATAGAGATTTGCCCGGCATAATGCTTTATTAGACCTAGAGAAGACGGTAGAAGATGGAGGGGCAAATGGGGGTGTAGGAAGGTTGGAGAACCAAACACAACAACCTCTTCCTATGATGACTTGGAAGATACAGAGCGGGCAGGAGCGAGGAATCTACAGCAGAAACCCTAATACACTGCCAGATATACAAAAAAAAGTAAAAAAAATTCAATCGCTTCCACCGAAATTGTCAAAACAGCTAAAGACGTTATTCCCGGCCCAAGTTTGTCGGGCGTCCTAAGTTTTTTTGCGCCGACTGTTAAATTTTCACACCCACCCAGCTCCACAAGGCTTAGTTTTAACCATCATGTGTTTGCACAGATGCTTCCACACCTTGGCACATTGATACGTACATGTATGTTTGCAGCATTGTAGTACCACTGAGGATTTATTAATTTTATTTTATTTTGAAAACAGCAACCCGAAATGCTCAATGTACTGTAAGGATTCTGCTGTGTGTGATGCTGCCTTTATTATTATGACTACAGTATTGTATTATTTTTCTTTATAAAGTTCTTTGAAACCTAATCTTTTTCTTTTTTCATCCTGTTGCCTGTAATTCTGAGGTTTGTTTTGTTGTTGCAGGTCATGGATAACCCTGGTCACAGTATTTTTGGTGGCGGCAGCTTGCATCTTGATGGCATAGATGCCAGGAATGAGGAGGAGGACCTGCAGAGGGAAGAAGAGGAGGAGGAGGAGAACAGGAGGAGGGAGATGGAAATACAGGACTTGTTAGTGAATGCATTTGATGACTTGGAGGAGGAAGAGTCATACACTCAACACTCCAGCCATGCCATCACAGCCCCTGGTGGTGGTGGTGGTGGGCTGGACAGGACCCTGACAGACTCCTACACTCCCCCCCAGACCCATCACCAGGACCCCCACGGCTACCAGGAATACCGCAGTGACCTGTATGACCACCAGGATGGGCACCACCTCGAGGGTCAGCTGGGTCACTTCCCCGAGGGCCAGGGATCGGTGGGGGGCGCCTCGCACAGCAGCAGCAGCAGCGTGACGCCGTGGAGCGAGGACAGCCGCGGCACCTCGCCCACCCGGTTCAGTCCCCTGCGTGGCCACTACAGTGCAGGAGACGCCCTGGGTGACGGCACGGCGGAGGGCAACCCGTACGTGAGGGACTACGGCCACGGGAATGACCAAGACTTGGGTGTGTCGGGTGGTGAGGCTTATGACGGTGGAGGTCACCGTGCAGACCACTTGGCGACGCAGGATAACCAGGAAATACTTGACCTCAATGACCAGTACAAGGAAGCAGAGACATCCTATGGTCAGCTGAAGCTCCTGTACGAGGTGAGAGGCAGGGAGATGGACCGCCAGATGTCAGATTACTCCAAGCTGCAGTTTGAGAGTAACCGTGACATCAGAGCTCTGCAGCATCAGCTAAATCTCCTGAGGTCCGATCACGAAGGGAAATCAGCCAGTGTGAAGCAGCTTCAAATACTCTTGTCTGAGAAAGAGGAGAGAACAAAGGCATTAGTGACCGACATGAAAGATCTCCAAGGTAAACTGTCGGGAGTGCAGGATGAAAACAAAAAGCTTCACCTGCAATTGGAGACTGCAGAGTCCACAATATCCAGCCTGGAATGCCAAGTGTCTGAACTGCAGGCAATGGACAGCCTCAGTAGGAACCAAAAATTGCAGGAAGAATTTATTCGCAAGCTGCAACAAGGCAGTCAGGAGGAGAAGACGTTGCTGAAGTCAAAGCTGGGCGAGTCTGAGAAGGAGGCTCAGAGCTCCCAGCAGGAAGTAAAGAGACTCCGAGAAGAACTGAAGAACGTGAGGAGCCTGTACGATGGAGCTGTCATGCAGAAATCAGAAACTGTGACCAAGCTCAATGTGACAATTGAGACACTGAGGAAGCAGTACGAGCAGCTCCTTCAAGCTCATGACAGTCAGGAAACACTAAAGTTAGAGCTGAAGGTGAAGAGTCTAGAGGCCAGCAACCAGAACCTGGAAGAGAGGGCTGCCATGCTTGATATTGAGCTCAAGAAGGCAAAGGAGGACTTGAAGAGCTTCGATATGGCCATCAAATTGGGCGTCATGAAAGACATCCTACCCGAGGAGGACTCTATGATGGGCCTGGGCATCAAGCAGGCCCTCACCTACACCGACACCACAGTCACAGACACACACAGGAGGGGGAGCAGTGGCAGCAGGGACGAGATCCTGAAGGGCAAAGACAGCGCCTTTACAGTCCGGGAGGAACTCAAGAAGAGCCTGATGATCAACAAGGCCAAGAGGGAGGAGATAGCCATGCTGAGGGAGGACATGCATGAGAAGCAGGCCAGGATCAGGAAGGCCGCCAGTGACCTGCAGGATGCACACGCTGAGGTGAAGCAACTGAAGCAACAAATGCTGAGGCTCCAGATGGCACAGGATGAGAGGGAGGCGAGGGAGGGCAGCAACAGCCCCTCAACAGATAGCAAGGAAAAGGGGCTTCTTGCACAAAAGTGTGTCCTGCAGCAGGAGGTGGCCTGTCTCATGGCTTGTGTGAGGGATAGCAAGCTGCTGTACAACACTCTGAATGATGAGGTGACGAGCCTCAAGGATAGCCTCTCCCAGGACCAAACATCAGCCATTTCCACCCAGGTGAATGAGGTGTTGCATTACGCTGAAGCCGGGAGGAAGGTGTCGGCCGAGGTGGAGTGCCTTCATGAAATGTTGACGGACATGAGGAATGAAAATGCTGCTCTCCATCAAACTCAGGCTTTGTGGGAGAGAAGACTTGGGGACCTGGAGGTGAAGCTGAAGGTGGCAAGTAAGATGATAGTGAGGTCGGTGACTGACCCTGACAAGGCAAGTGAAATCACGCCCTCCCTCACCACTCTGCAGAGGTTACTGGGTGACCTTCGAGAACTGGCAACGGAAGTGAAGAAGGAAGTCCAGGAAGCCCATGGGGAAAAATTGAAGCTGCAGGACAGATTAGCGACCTGCCAACTGGACTTGGAGAAGGCAAAAGACAAAATTGCAAAGCTTGAAGAAGAAAATATCAATTTGGAGGCCCAGTTTGTAACTCTGGAGAAGGATAAAACTAGAGAGAAAGATACTGAGCTGGAATGTTACCAAAAAACCTACCTCAAGTTCCACGAGGAGGCCATGCATGAGCTGGAGGCCAACATCAAGGTGGAATATGAACAGATAGTGACTGACCTGAAGAGGAAGATACTCAAAGGCAATGAAGAACTGAAGGAGGCAAAGGACTGTTACATCCAGATGTGTCAGGAGAAGAATCAGCTGGAGGAAAGACTAGAGCAACTTCTTGAGAGCAAGTCCATACCTGTTGAATTACACCGACTCCAGCAAACTGCCAGAACAACACTCTCAACTCCAGACTCTGGCATCAGTGGTGAAGCTCAGAGAGGACAAGTACAAGAGGTGATGCTGCACAAGGAAATAGAAACTCTCAAGGAGGAGTTGGCTTTCGTCAAGGAAAGGTACAAGGAACAGAGCAGGAAACTGGAGCAGCTTGCCCTTATTCAGGAAAACACCCGGAAGGAGACTGTAACGACAGGACAACAAGCCAGTGAGTTCACACGAGAAATGCAGGAGACATGCAGTAGACTGGAAGAAGTGAATAAGGAGCTCAGAGATCAATGCAGGGACAACGAGGCAGAGATTTTGAGACTCAATGAAATGTTGTCCAAGGAAGCCACGTCAGAAATGAAAGGGGCCTGGCATGGCATCCTGGAGAGGCAGCAGAAGCGAATGGATGACGAGAGGAAGGAACTGAGGACTTACTACGGGAACATTATTGAGGAACTGCAGAGCAAATACACACCACTAAAGCGTCCTGAGTTACTGGAGGCCAAGATCAAAGAGCAAGAGAGTGGCATGAATACAATGAGTGACAAGATCCTGGAGCTGGAGGAAGCCATCACCGCCCTTCATACTGAGCTGGGGGAAGCAAGGGAGGATGCACAGCTGAAGGAGGAGGATAGGGAGAAGGAGGTGGGGAGGCTGACGGACCTGCTGCAGAACAAGGAGGACGAGCTTCGGGAAAAACAAGAGCAGAACGATGCCATCAGACTAGGCTTTCAGAACTACATAAAAAAAGTGGATGGCGACCAGAATAATTTGAAGGAAAAGATACAGAAAGCAGAAACAGATCTAAAGGAAAAGGAAAGGAAGTACATTCACCTCAAGTTAAAATTCAAGAAGTACAATGAAGTGATCAGTCAGAATAAGTATTACAAGAATGAGCTGAACAGGTTGTGGGGTGATTACGTGGCCACCAAGGCAGCCATCATTGCCCAGGTGAAGGGCTGCCTGGAGGAGGTGAAGGCAATGTTTGTGCAGCAGGTGGAGGTGGTGAAGGAAAACCTCGGTGACCTGGACGGCACACAGACGGCCGAGGCGCTAACGGAACTTGACCAACTCTCTAACAACGTCAAGAATTTTGAGTTGTTGATATCATGAAACTACTTCCATTCACTTCAGACATTTATATAGTTTTATCAAAAGGAGAACAAAGGGGAGGAGACTATTTAATCCCCTGGTGTGATAGAAATTTTATTTTGTTATGTGTAAATTGTGAATATTTTAGTGATAGTGAAATAAACACTGATAATTTTTAGACTTGACTAAAGAAGTTCCACAAGCTTGCCACCGCCTTGCCTCAGGACGTGCGGCGGGAGGCTCTGCTGTGTGCTTGTAAGTAAGAGTCGTGCATCACCGCGTCCTAATGTGTCCTTGGCCTCAGCCAGTGTGCCAAGTTGTCCATTTTGTATATCAGATTATACAAAATCTATATTTAGATGTCATCTTTTTATATTGAAATTTTTATGTTGGGAGTGTGAAAATATGGATAGAACATAGCAGATAATGGTATATGAGCTCCTTACTTCAGTATGTAATGGGTTCCTGGGGTTTGTACTTGCCTTGGAAATGTATGTAAATAGAGAAGGGAAGGAAATATAGGGAAGTGCCTGTACTGCTTTCAATCTTATAATCTCAGACTTAAAACAACCATAGTGGTTTCTTGACTCAGAGTTCAGATGTAGGTGTTGATGTGGTTTCTATCCACACTTGCTCCCTTTGTTATTGGAAACAACCCGACTGCCAATGGTTCGTCCTTCAACTTGCTTTTACAGGAAACTTAATACTTTTATTTAGGCATTTTTCCATAATGTAATAATTGTGGCATGGAAGATATGAGAATGTGTTTCATCGACTCTTGCGTTGTATTGCAGTGAAGAATGTCCTCAGTCACGAAGGTGGAAACCCTCCAAGACCTGGACGCACACCTCAGAAACAAGATTGATGACGTTGAGGTAAGACAAATCCCTGGGTTGTGCACCGGCTAATTCAATCTAATCAACACCTTACCTAATTCCATTTTTTTTACAGGATTGAGGCAGGCTAGTGGGATCCCTTAGTCATTATATCATAACCCTCACATGTGCAAGCAATGATTTAATGGAGAGTTTTCTGGGAAGCTCAGGCTCAAGCCTGTCTCTCGCGCTCTCACATCATCTGCCCTTTCAGCCTGAATGATCTATCATTTACCGTAAATTCCCTGTGCTTTTTCGGGACATATCAGAATTATCCTTCAATACAACAACTGAAACAGTTCTTAATAAAAAATTAGTTTATCATTTTATTTTTCTGCACTTGATGAAAATATTGGCAAAACAATTGAATATTTGAAAACTCAATCTCTAAAAATAGTCTTTTCATGAAAACATGCAAGTTCAAGCAGAATGAGGCTTCAGGAAATATCTACTTGTATGTAAGCATTCACTGAGTACCTGTTTTGGGTGTGTCTGTCTGTCTTGCAACGAACATTTAACAAAGAAGTAATTTAAGTGCTTGGCAGCTCAACGACAGTCCTATATGCAAGACAGTTGAAACGTTCGTTTACTAAATACAAGCGGGAGCTCCGCCGCCACGTTCTACCCCCTCCACCTCAATGCCCTTCACTCTGAATCAATCAATCAACCCTTCCCTCTGAATACCCTATGTCCTCTGGTTTATCCTATGTCAACAGGTTTATCTGTTAGAGGAAGAAGACTAAATCAGTAAGTGCGAAACAGGGAGTCTTAATTTAAAGACAAGGAGTTCGGTAGAGGGAGGAGAATTGACGTTTGGAGAAACATATGGGTTGTTTTCTGGAGGACAAACAAGGCAAGAAGAGGAAACAAAATCGTAATTCGGAATCAGGATATGGGGGTAAATAAGAAAGTGTTCTCGGAGGCAGCTAGATAACTTGAAGCTCAAGAGCACGAAATAAGGAGACGAAAGTCTCCTGTATGTGGGAGCGGATGCCGCGAATATTCCAGTAGAGGATAGAGAGTGTGATGAGATAAGCAGGTGATGATAGTTAGGATGACAGCCTCTGGGGTTGAGGGGTTAGGTCACAGAGATCAGCAACCCAGAATTCGAGAAGAGCCAGTTTCTTCACACTTTGCAGGGCAGCAGTGCTGATGGAGCCGCAGTGTACATTATGAATGGAAATTACCAACAAGTACAAGTTAATAAGTACAAGAATTCATCCCAATATTTTCCTAGAGACCTAGGACCTGGGTCACATACACTGTTGTACTGCGGCTATCTAGGCCACTATTTTATCTCTTATTTTTTACGATAATTTGGATATTTTTGAGTAGGTGGCAGGAGCCGCACAGGTCTCTTGAAAGAGCCGCAGGTTGCCGACCGCTGGTAGGAGTATCAGGGATGTGAGCCGTGAGGTAAGGGAGCGGTGGCGCTTTGTGGAGCTGAGCTGTGTCCCTCGCCGTGTGGTGACAACAGGAAAGTGAGTGATAACAGATCCTGACCGCGGGATGGTCTCTGTGGAGATGCTGAATGCCACGCTGTGTTTTGGTTATATTTTCGTCGTAAGACATATACACCCAAAACAGGTACTCAGTGAATGCTTACATACAAGTAGATATTTCCTGAAGCTTCATTCTGCTTGCACTTGCATGTTTTCATGAAAAGACGATTTTTAAATATTGAGTTTTCAAGTATTCAATTGTTTTGCCAATATTTTCACCAAGTGCAGAAAAATAAAATGATAAACTACATTTTTTATTAAGAACTGTTTCAGTTGTTGTATTGAAGGGTACCGTATATGGCTGCGTATAAGACCACCTTTTAACCTTAAAAAATAGCCACAAAAATTGGGGGTCGTCTTATACGCCCAGTATAAAATGTGAACCTTAAATCCTGTGGTGTACGGGACATTGTCCCGTATGTGTCATCTTGTCTTGGTCGTCAAGCTCAAGCTCGCGCCACGACCACAACAACATTTTGAGGTCACCAGCACGCCCGTGACGGCACCAGGACTCAGTGTGCTCACCAAGGCATAAATTTTAAGACCACCATATGTGGTGTTTGTACCTAACCTTGTATAAGCTGAGTGGTCTACCTTGGAGGATAGTCTTATACGGCGAGTATAGCCCATAACCTACGTTTTTACTAGAAATTCTTGGGGTCGTCTTATACGCAGCCATAAACGGTAATTCTGATATGTCCCGAAGAAGTACAGAGAATTTACGGTAAATGATAGATCATTCAGGCTCAAAGGGCAGAGGATGTGAGATCGCGAGAGACATCTGTCGGCGTTAGCTTTGAAAACTCCTCATTGTATGATGATTGTATTTCCACATTTCTGACATACTCATGGCACTGCACTGTGTTTGTTGTGATTGTTAGTTTTTATGTTCCAGTATTCATTGGACAAAGTAAGGAAGATGAGTCAGTGGTCGGTGGGGCATTTGTAGTACTGCAGTAATACTTGTAATATTTTTCAAGACCTGGCACTAGATTTGTCTTAGACTTAGTCATGATTTGAAGCCCTTGTTTAGAATATGTGTTCTTCATAATTGATAGTTTTATACTAAAATTGTAAGTGTTCATACTTACTTTATCTTCATACTTACTTCACCTTATTAATGTGAAGATTCCCCAGTATCTAAACTCACTGCTGTCACTGGTAAGCACTACCTTTTTTTCCTTTCTCCCTTTACTTTGGCTTAAAGTAATCGTCCAGACCCATTTTTTTTTTGCCTAATTATGTTGAATTCAAAACACCTAATCCACCAAAAATAATTGATTTCCAGGCCTTTTTTCCGTAAAAACACGACTTTTGTAAAAAGCGCGCAATTTTTTTTTCTTCCCTCCAACAGGGCTACGCATGTTATTGATGACGTCACGAGAGGAACGCTCCAATGTAAACAACACTAGTCTGCCTCTGTGAGACCTGTCGGCAAATGTTACAATGAGCGATTGTACTTCGGTGTCAGACAGTGAATCTGTCGCTGTGACAGATCTAGAGTACGATGCTCAATCTGAGACCGAAATAAATGACGCTGCTCGCGTATACTATGAGGAAAACGAACCTCAGATTGTGATGGGCTACGCTATGGAATGTGTGGATAGGTGAGGGAGTGATGTAGACAGTGTGACATGACAGGCAAGGGAGTGTTGTTGACTGGTTTGTGATTCAGACTGCCATACAAGGCTACGCTATGGTGTGTGGGTGGTGATGTAGACAGTGTGACATGACAGGCAAGGGAGTGTTGTTGACTGGTTTGTAATGCAGACTGCCATACAAGGCTACGCTATGGTGTGTGGCTATGGAATGTGTGGGTGGGGGGGATGTAGACAGTGTGACATGACAGGCAAGGGAGTGTTGTTGACTGGTTTGTGTTGCAGACTGCCATACAAGGCTACGCTATGGTGTGTGGCTACGAAATGGGTGGGTGGGGGGGATGTAGACAGTGTGACATGACAGGCAAGGGAGTGTTGTTGACTGGTTTGTGTTGCAGACTGCCATACAAGGCTACGCTATGGTGTGTGGCTACGGAATGTGTGGGTGGGTGGGAGGTGATGTGTCCGCCGCACAAAATATCTTTATAACAGATTTAACGTCTTCGTATCAGTCGGAAACGTGTGCAAACTTCTCTGGAAAGCACAGCTGTCTTGCTGCACCCATAAAGGATGCATGCATGTGGCATATCACAAAAAAAATCTATCAGAAACACCTAAAAATCTTCAAGTACTATATTTATCTCGTGTTTACGTGCTTCTGATCAGCGCGGAGAGAGGCCGCCTTCCACTTGTGACGTCACCGAGCCGTGGCGCATTGTCTGCCAGTTGCCAGCAGCGTTTTCGAAGCTCGTGGAATTTACAGATTTTGATTGCGGATTATTAAAAAACGGTTGACTGGATGCAAAAAGTGACAACATATGTTGATACATATTGTGTATCGCACATATTGTGCGATAATGGCTATACTCTAACTACATCAAATCAGGAATGATGAAATGGTCTGGAAAATTACTTTAAATCCGCTAAGAGAAGGATATCAAGACACTTCTTAAAACTAAATTGGCTTTCCCCGTTTTCATAACTTAACATTTTAGGGTGCAGCAATTTAAGTTTTTTTCTTTCCTTGTTAAATTTCTCAATAAAGAAAGGTAATACAGTTGAAGTCCTTTATAGTGTTTGTTAGTGTTGTAGTTTAGTTGTGCGTTGTTGTGCAGGTGTGTGTGACGCTGCGTGGAGGGTGGGCGGCGGACACGGTGGAGGAGATGCAGCAGCAGGCCAGGCAGCTGGAGGCCATGAAGCAGGAAGTTGCCAGATACCGAAGCAGCATCACCTCGGGCCGCCAGTTACTGTCTGACAGCAGTGCCCTCCTGAAGACCATGCAGCAGCTCTCCCTGCGCATCACGCACATGAAGGAGCACCTGCCTCACCACATGCCCCTCGCCGCACCACAACGCAAATCCCGGCCAAAGAAATCCCCAAGTGAGGAGGAGAGTAAAGGCCAGACTCCCGCTGCTCAGCCCAAGGTTTGACTCCTGTGTCCCTGTAGCATTTAATAACCTCACATTGTAATTCACGGGGGTAAAGTTAGCAAATTATCTCTTTTTCACAATGACTCGATACCGTCTATTAAGAGAAGGGAGCCTCCACCATTTTTTTCATGATCATTGCTTTGAAGGTTAGGTTCAATGATTACACGAGTCAACTTTTATCACCCAAAAACAGCCACCTAAAGCATAGGGTTACATGCAGTTTGTCTGTCCTTTCCTTTGACTTCAAGTCCCTGCTCAGGGTTTCATCCCGTGCCCTTCTTGGTATAGCCACTGGCAGTCCTTCTCTTTGACATAGCAACATACTGATCTCAGTCACTTTACTCCTGTCTCACTGCACCTGGCCTAAGCAATGCAATCTGTCTATTCTCATTCCTTCACTGCTCCTCTGCTCCTCCCAAACCTGCCTCTGAACTCCATGCTTGTTTACCCATCACACCATGGTTCTTTTTCCTACATTCCAGCTTCTTCACATCTTTGAATTTGTGTCACTACCTGGTAGTACCATAAAGCATTAGTACACTTCACTGTCTCCCCAGAAGAGAGTGAGGCATCAGAGGTAATGATGTATATATATAAACATGAATGGAATGACGCATTTAGTATGAAGTTTAGTTGACCGGATAAAAAGGAGTACACCTATCTTAGATGGCAGGACTCCATGCCTGGTGGAACGGTTTAAGTTAGGAAAGTATTATTATTTAATCGTTTATGGAGTTTTTAATTATGAGGCAATCAAAAAGAATTAAATTGAATAGTGGGGAGTTTTAGTGTTTGATGTTTTAGAGTTTTGTGTTTGATCACTGGCACTTTTTCTTCTCAGTAAGTATTCCAGTAGTGAACTAATAACTCCTGAGATATCTACAATAGTATTATTTCCCTGCCTTTCAGCACACTACACCCAAACCTGCTGCTCCCAAGGCCAAGCAGGTCCCCAAGGTGGAGTTCATCACCACGGAGGAGTTTGAGAAGGTGCCCACGTAAGTGTTCTTAGAGTGGCCCAAAAGTCTAGATGATTGCTAATTATAGTGACTAGGGATTAGCTTTTACATCGCAGATATGACTCCAAATTTGTATCGCCAAACAGATAGCCCCAGTTTGGATTTGGATGTACACACAACCCTCGTTTTCCCGGATATCGGATTTGCCGGTCAAAATCCGAGGTCCGGGGATATGCCAGAGTCCCGGACAAATGCCTGGTCCAGTCCGTAAATCGACAAAGTTGTCCGGCGGTCCGAGCATCTCCTGTCACCCCTGGTCAGTGTCCGCGCCTCCCGCCAGGTGGCAGCATGCTCAGCGGTCGTATTGTTTACATTTGGGCACAAGACACTCACGGTTCACCACTTCACCTGCACCGCCTCCGTCAGTCCCCTGACCCTCACTGCCCCTGGTGTAGGAACGTCTCTGAGACTATTGAACACTTTCTGCTGCAGTGTCCGCGCTTTCACTCCCACCGTGTAGTGCTACGCTCTCAACTCCTCACCCTGAACCTCGCCACCTTTGACCTGCCCACCCTGCTGGCGGCGGCTGGCCTCCCATCGGGTGGCAGCATGCTCAGCGGTCGTATTGTTTACATTTGGGCACACGACACTTCACCTGCACCGCCTCTGTCAGTCCCCTACCCCCACTGCCCCTGGTGCAGGAACGTCTCCGAGACTATTGAACACTTTCTGCTGCAGTGTCCGCGCTTCCACTCCCACCGTGTAGTGCTACGCTCTCAACTCCTCACCCTGAACGTCGCCACCTGTGACCTGCCCACCCTGCTGGCGGCGGCTGGCGTCCACCCCTCCCGGCAACACCCTGTCATCTGCCTCACCTGTGCCTTCCTGAGGAAGACAGGTCAACTACAGTGCCTGTGATAGCATTATAGGACATCACCAGGGCTCATAGTGTTCCCCAAGGGATCCTCGCAGCCCTAAAAACAACAACAAAGTGACGTAAAAGTCCGCGGCGGGGTAGTTGATATTGGCGGTTGCCGGACAGTAAATACTAGAGTAGGATAAACATTCAGGGGTGGGTAATGGCCTCGGACTGTTGCGATTCCCGGACCAGTGCTCCCCCCTATTAGTCCGGGAAAACGAGGGTTGTGTGTAATAATACTGAACCCAGAAAGACCCAAAAATTAGCAGACAAGTTAATTAATCTTTTATTAACTTGTTGTCTGTTGATTTGGAGTTTTTTCAAGGCTGCCCTGACTCTTTCTTCTTGGCAGTAGCAATGTCAATGTCTTTCTTTCCCTGGTGATGATTTATGGGTTCATGTTGCAGCTCGTCTTTTTGACTCCTTGCCGCGCTGTCACCCTGACGTATCCCATGGAACATGATTACCAAGTCCCGTTACCTTGCTGACTCCATTGATGATTTTATTTACCCTTTGTCCTGGTGCATAGGATTGATAACCAAGCTTTGATTTATATTAAGATTAATAATAATGTCTGTATCTTCCTCCATAATCACAGATACCACACAATAATTAAGGTACGTTTCTTTAATATGTTCCATAGACATACTGTATTAGGCTTGTTTTTGAAACAATGGGAGTGACATTGATGTACTTTGTAAAGAGCGCAGGTAAAAGATCTATGAGGATTTTTGGACAAATATCAAATGCTGCTTGTGGCTTTGATTGATATTCACCTTTCCCAGGATGCCCTTAAGAAGTCTTCAGATTATATCAATGGAGACAATAATCTATATCCTGTCACCGATAGCAGCTTTGTCTTAACTGAAGCCTCAAGGTCAGCACAGCCAGTATAATATAACCAATGCTCCGACGTCACAACACATTAACATATCAGCTTCGATAAAAAGTTTTGTATGGAAACATTACAATTCTGCCTTGTCTCGCCTTCCAAAAAGATACAATCCTACTTATGATTATTCGTTGTGTGAGTATCTTTGTCAAATGTTTCATGAAGATAATGTTTGAAGTAAGTGGTTTTCGAATACAATTTAGACTAACAGTCATTCATTCTTTTTGAGTAATTGTTGAGGCAGATTTGATTACCAGGCTGATGAATTTTAATTTGATTCGCCTAGACTTGACGGATCCGTGGTAATTTATTTCATCCAGCCCTACCGTCAGGTGATGAAGAAGGATGTAGAATTTGAGTGGCCTCCAGCCGCCCAAGAAGCACTTGAAAAGTCAGCTTTTAAACTACTCCCAAAATCTGCAACCCTCTATTAGCCCTGCTAATCCTAGGTGACCTCATAACCACAGGCGAGATGGTTGTCAGTCAGCTCCCAACAGTCACCAGGACTACTCTCTCTTTGCCTCAGATGTGGTGTCCTGTGTGCTACTCCCTGCAGGACATACATACACCCTGCACCTCAGGAACTCCACGCACCAATACAACACTTGCCTGTTCACGAGTCACATAATTTACCTTCAACCAACCCTCACTATTTGTTACAAAAATGTGACTTTCCTAATCCACCCAACCCTTGCAGGTACATTCGGGGTCGCCTGCAGTACGTGCAGGTGAATGCTGCTGTGGAGGAAATCAACAAGGCTTTGGAGGCCAAGTACGCCTTGTTGTCACGGCCCCGTGCTAAACTGTCGAGCTCTAACATGAAGATTGTTGCAGAGTGTCGGCGGCAGGAGAATAAGGAATCCAAAGGTATGTAAGTGGTTTTTATTTATACAGAATCTCTGAATCCACATGCAGGCGTCTGTGCCCACCACACCACCTGAAGGTGCAGAAGCAGAAACAGGTATATTACTACCTGCTCTACCCAACCTCACTCGGTATGGGCAATATGACATCAATCTATCTGGCCACAGCTCATGACAAGTAAAGCCAAATAAGACTAAGAATTTCATTGCCACAGGTAGAAATACAGTCTCTACTTTTACAGCTTCAGGTGGCTATGTGGGCACAGATGTCCATATGCGGGTTCAATTCTTCCCAGTGGGAATGATGTACTTTTCTTATTTGTTGTGAGCAGATACCATTTAGATTTATGTCATGCCACCCCCACTGATTGAGGTCTCGTCTCCTTGACCTTGTCTCTACTTTTGCAACTTTGGGTGGCGAGGTGCACACAAAAGAAAGCACACAGGGTCAATTTCTGTCTGTGGCAATAAAATATATTTGTATTACTCTTGAATTGACGAAAGACAAAAAGTCTTGCTTGACTCTTTGTCATGTACTATGGCAGGACAGATTACTACTCTCATGTGGAGTCATTGTTTATGGTGGTTTGTGCTTTCACTAATGTATTTTAATAGACACTGTTACTGACTAATATGTATACACGCAGCACAGGCTGACAGTAGCATGTGAGCTGTGCATTGCTGGGCATTCTCCACATTACGTAACTAATGGTTCAGCCTTTAGACATCTCCAATTCTTAATGTACAGTCATGTACTGCTTTCTATGGTCTTTAACCCGTTGATTACGGCTATTCAGAGTCCCGCGAGAAACGTGATTTATGATCAAGAATGCATCCCCCATCAAAACTTTACTATACATATACGCATCAATGCGTTACAAATATGTCTGTGCAAATGCAGGTCAAACCAATTGAAAAGAAATGCAACTCTACATGTACCTCCAGCTTCTGCCCCTTTTATCATTGCTGGCGCCAGCACATTAATAGTCCTCATTTCAAAGTAAGTGTGATAAAAAAGGGTTGTCGTCATAATCAAACTATTTGTCACGGTTCTGTCATTTCGGCAATTTGCGTTCAATTTCAGGCTCAACCGGTTCTGACCGTTAAGTGTGAACACATCCATTTGTTTGAATGTAAGAAATTCTAACGGATATGATCAAACGGTGCCGTGATGGAAAAATGTAATTAAATTATCCTGTCATCATCTTTCCATCCTTCCTTGCTCACGCTATCCCCCCCTCCCCCCACACAGCTGAATCACGCACACTGCCGGGACCGCCAGTCAGTGCTATACTTATTTGCATTATATGACGGCTATTACTCAAAATAGTAATAGGCTATAGGCTCGTTGGGCTGAGTACTTTGGGCAGTTGTTCACGGTGGACCCTCCAATTGAGCAGCTGCACACGGGGAGTGGATGCTGATCCTCACATTGACAAAACCGCACCCTCTCTTGACGAAGTCAGAGAGGCTGTAGCAAAGTTGAGGGGTGGAAAGGCAGCTGGTGTTTGCAATATCAGTGCGGAGCTCTTCAAAGCTGGGGGTGAGGCCATGATCCGGGGGTTGCATGCTGTCCTGACTGCCGTGTGGCAATCAGGTACCATTCCTCCTGACTGGAAAATGGGGCTGGTCATCCCTATCTGGAAAGGGAAAGGGGACCGTCAGGACTGCAACAATTACCGCGGTATTACACTGCTCAGCGTGCCAGGCAAGGTGCTTGTACATCAATTGCTGACATGGATCTGCAGTCATCTGCTGTAGCATCAGAGACCTCAGCAGTCTGGGTTCACGCCTGGTAAGTCAACAACGGACCGTATCCTAGTGCTTTGTGTCCTGGTGGAACGCCGATGTGAGTTTCGACAGGGGATGCTTGCAGCCTATGTTGATCTCGAGAAGGCGTTTGACTCAGTGCATCGTGAGTCACTCTGGGATCTTCTGTGTCGCATGAATCCTACAAGGACTGGCTGTCTGGCCTGTACTCTGGGACTGAGAGTGCTGTGAAGTGTGGGGGAGGTGTATCCAGCTTCTTTCCTGTGAATACAGGAGTGAGGCAAGGGTACGTCCTTGCCCCATCACTTTTCAACACTTGTATGGACTGGGTATTGGGCAAAAGTTGTAGATCAAAGTGATTGTGGAGCATCCCTTGGCAACACCAAGATCACTGATCTTGTTTTTGCCGAAGATGCAGTAATCTTTGCTGAGTTGCTGGAGGTTCTGGTGATGGCTCTCGAGGCGCTGCACGAGGAGGCAAAGCTTTTGGGACTTGAGGTCTCCTGGCTCAAGACCAAGGTCCAGGTGTTTGGAGGCTTACTAGATGAAACAGTACAGTCTGTTCATGCATGCAGTGAGGACATCGAGATCTTGGAAAGTTTTACATACCTTGGTAGCGCAGTCCATAATGACGGCGGGTCACGTCAAGAAGTCTTACAGTGGATTGGCATAGCCCACGGTGTTATGGACTCTCTCAGCAGAAGTATTTGGCATTGTCGGTACCTGTGCAGGAGGACAAAGATCCAGATCTTCCAAGTCGCTTGTGATCCCTGTCTTACTCTATGGTTGTGAGACATGGACACTAAATAGCTGTCGCTATTTAGTGTCCCAGCAATGCACAGCTCACTCGCAGGTTATGCCTGTGCTGTGTGTATATTAGTCAGTTACAGTATTGTCTATAATGAATCATCAGAAGAATGCTAACCACCATAAATAGCAACACCACATGATATACATTGCATTGCTGACATTCTCAGCTCATGAAATGATCTTACTGAAAATTCTCTACTAGAAATCTTGCCATATGTGTATCATTAAACTAATGAAATAGAAGCACTAATGTAAAAAAATATAAAATTTGCTTCACCCTCCTCCCACTACACTGGGGTCCCAATAGGAATAGTTTGCTGTATGGACAATTGAAAACTTTTTTTCTATTAGAAGATTAAATTCATATAATAAATTGAAATTTGAATAACGAACCCACGAGCAGACTGCATGAGTGTAAACATGTAAGGTAAAGATGGAGGCATAAGATATACTGCACGTGGCCTCGGTGCTCATCTCCGTCGCATTAGCCCTTGAGCCTGAGGTGGGTGACATCCCTGGACACAGGGCTAGTGTGACATCAGGGTTACCAGTTACCTTCCCCAGGTTTCCCCAGGTACCCATTTATTGACCCCGAAAGGGAGGAGTGGCTCTAATAATAATAAACCATGGATCAACATAGCAAAATTGAATAACAAATTGAGCTCTGGAACGGATTATAGTAGTACGTATGTGGGAACCCCAGAGTATCATATTAGCAACTCTTCAAATTTTGAACACCAAGATTACCAACACCTTTCCTTATAATGTCGCCTCTGTGGTGTAGTGGCTAGCACGTCTGCCTACGAATCCGCGGGCCCTGGTTCGGATCCAGGGCAAGTCAGCGGCCAGCCCCTCCAGCTGTTCATCCCCTCTTTCGGGGTTGATAAACGGGTACCTAGGGAAGGTAACTGTGGTAACCCGGATGTCACACTAGCCCTTTGCCCCGGGGTAGCGGGATGTCACCCACCACAGGCTCAAAGGCTAATGTGACTGAGATGAGCACCGAGGCCACGCGCAGCATAGCGTATGCCCCCAACTTTACCTTACTTACCTTATAAGATAAAAAGTATGCTGGAGCCCCCAATGGCACTATCTCTGCTAAAATTTACATTGCTACTTGCAGGGTCTCACTTTGTGGTGGACGGCGACATAAAGCGGTGGAGCTCACTCAAGATGGACACAGCAGGAAAGTCTATTCTCACTATGTTACGCACTTTGAAGAGGGTGAGAGAGGTGCGAGGACCCGGCAGCCTGGTGCGCTACACTGTCCTCACCTGAAAAATATGATGAAATATATCAGTGTATATGAATGAGAGAGAGGCTCAGGAGTTAATTACATAGTTACTTCATATCCTCACTTGCTTTTGTGTGTCAGGTGCAGACTAATTTTAGTTCTGTTAATTGTCAAAGGATGGTTAGCTGTTACGTCATTAGGGTAAATGTTTATTTTATTCAGTTAAAAGAATAAAGAAATAATGATTCATGATCTGTTTTTCTTTGATACTAAAAATAATACAAAAATGTCCATCTTGTATCTCGATCTTCATTACCATATATTTGCAGCCCAGAGGTGTAGTGGTTAGCACGCTTGGCTCACAACAGAGAGATCCAAGAGTTCCAATCCCTGGACGGGTGGAGGCCATTGGGGCTTGTCTCCTCTTAAGCTAGCTCCTGTTCACCTGGCAGATAATAGGTACCGGATAAAGGTCAAGTTGAAATCCTGACTTGAGTTGAAAGTGGGAGTCCTTCATTCCTGTGAGGTGGTTGTGGAGTGTGTATATGTATGGATGGACCCTTGGCAGGAATAACCAGCAATGGTCCACGCCACACCATGGAAGGGGCTAAACAGACATAGGGTATGAACAGACAAAAATCCAGAGTAAATGTTTTCATCTACATATGCACATATCAGTTGGTAATGGTGTCTTTAATAGCATCAAGAGACAAATCGTAAACTTTGTAAAGTGCAGGTGTATGAAACTACATGGAGGCTAATGACTGCCATCTCCGTAAAGGAAACAGCAGTGGCAGTGTAAGGGAAAATGCTTACAGTAACATGAAGGAAAGGAAGAAGTTAATTACGGAGACATGAAAAAAGTACATAAAAGAACGGAAGGAATGAGGATGGAGCTGAAAGGACAATAAAGAAACTAAGTCTAACACAAAGCGTCTATGAATACACAATACAAACCTGTGTTGGATCCTGCATGTAAGGTACCAATGTGCCCAGACAACTTTGAAATCTTACACTGACCCATTTTTCTTGCCTCATGACTGGCTAACTAGTCCGGCAGCCACCAGGCTTAACCTTGTTTTAGGGTCTTAAGTTTTTTTTTCAGTGGATTTTGTTTGCCCAGTTTGAAAAATCTATCCAGTTTGAAAAATATCTTGGTTGGCTCGCTGTCAACCTTGGGCAATTTGAGATAATTAGCATAAAACAAAATGGCCGCCAAGGAAATATCAAAATACATAATATACCATAATTCCCTTACAAATTGACATACCCGGTCAACCAATACATGGATTCCAGGGTATTTTGACCCAGAAAATTCATTTCTGGAATGTTCATATCCAAAATGACCACCATTTTCAAAATGGCTGCCTTTTTTTTTTTTTTTTTTTATACTTATACTAGTACACACAAACCTCGATTTCCCGGATATCGGATTTGCCGGACAAAATTCGAGGTCCGGGGATATGTCAAGTCTCGGAATTTTTTTTTTTTTTTTTTTACGTTGAAATGCCTGGTCCTGTTCGTAAATTGACCAAGTTGTCCGGCGGTCCGAGCGTCTCCTGTCACCCCTGGTCAGTGTCCGCGCCTCCCGGGCCAGGTGGCAGCATGCTCAGCGGTCGTTTTGTTTCCCATTTGGGCACACAACATTCACGGTTCACCTGCACAGCCTCCGTCAGTCACCTGACTCCCACTGCCCCGGGTTTGCAAGAACTTTTTGAGACTTTTGAACTTTTTCTGCTGCCTCCCGCCAGGTGGCAGCATGCTCAGCGGTCGTATTGTTTACATTTGGGCACACGACACTCACGGTTCACCTGCACAGCCTCCGTTAGTCCCCTGACCCCCACTGCCCCTGGTGCAGGAACGTCTCTTGAGACTTTTGAACACTTTCTGCTGCCCCCCGCCGGTGGCTGCATGCTCAGCGGACGTAAAAGTCCGCGGCGGGGTAGTTGATATTGTCGGTTGCCGGACAGTAAATACTAGAATAGGATAAACGTCCGGGGGTGGGTAATGGCATCTGACTTTTTTTTTTTTTTTTTTTTACTTGCGATTCCCGGACTTTTGCGGTTCCCGGACCAGTGCCCCCCCCCCCCTATTAGTCCGGGAAATCGAGGTTTGTGTGTATATAAGAATATTACTTGTTCAACATGAAAGTAATAAAGATTGCCAGTTTTTTTAGTCAGATCGTTTTGAGTCCTCAATTTCTTATGGGCATAAATGCATAATTCTTGAGGTAATTAGTAATCATCCTCATCAACTGCTGTTCGTGTTTGATCATTGCAACATTCGATGGAGGATTGACAAGCACAAAACATTGTGCATGGTAGCCTCGACTTGTTACATGTGCATCTTGAGGACTTACATGGCTGTTTACTTGAACATTTGCATCTTATCAACTTTAGTATATGATTCGGTGCTAGCTGAACATTGGTAGGGACTGTTGTAGGCAGCAGTGACTTTGTTCTGCTTTCTTCCATCCATATCTTGTGGGTTCCAAATCTGGTGGATCTAGTTGCAGGGCATTCTTCCATGTGCATGTTTGCAGATGAGCCCGCTTGACATTCTCAATGAAGGCCTCTGTAGTAGGTGGAAGAGAACATAACTTGGCTGTTGCTCCCGACTTCCCCGTTCTTGAAGTTCACACACTTACTCTGGCCTCAGACATAGAATTGGTCTTTGATTGTCCATAACAGGAAGCTATGAATTTTATTGCCTGTTCCAACACATCAGGCCAGTCTTGACTTGTCTGCAGAGATATGCTGGTTTCCATCTTGATGGATGCTTGGGGTCCTTCTTAACTTGGCAATCTTCCACAAAATATACAGTGCTCAAAAAAATTGAACTTCAGTTGTTCAGAACGTCTTGCTCGTTTTCTAG
Source organism: Chionoecetes opilio (assembly GCA_016584305.1). NCBI lineage: Eukaryota > Metazoa > Arthropoda > Malacostraca > Decapoda > Majidae > Chionoecetes > Chionoecetes opilio. Next base: position 465,318 of record JACEEZ010002682.1, read on the forward strand.
GTGCAGCATCTGCTTCGTCTTCATCTTCCTTTTGGCCTTTCAGGGCCCTTTGAACCTCTTCTGGATGAACGTATTTATTCACACATGGGCTATGGACCTTCAAACTCAGATCCTTGTCATTATCATATTGCAACTGCAGTTTCTGACGAATTTCATCTTTGTATATTTTACTGCATCTTATGATATTTTCTATCCTCTTAGCTTTAGCATTTATCAAGACTTCTTTCTTCGAATCTGTGTATTAAAACTTCCAAGTAAAATAGCATTCTTCCTCCATACTGGCTTTGCTTCATATACATGTACACTTCAATTGTAAATTGTAAACTAGCAATAACTTACACTAGTACCAATCTAACACTTAGAACATTGGTCTCTGTTAAAGGCCGAGGGTTTATCCTTTTACCACCTTTAACAGTATGCACTTTCATGTAGGGGATACAACTAGGTTCACACGTCTTGTACTACTCCTAGCCCGATCGTTCATCCAGTGCCATTTAAGTCCGTGTGATCTGTACACCATCCGAATGAATTAAGCCCCCCCTTTCTTGGCTCGGCTCTCCCGCTTTGGGCACACCCTGTCTATTCAGGTACGGTTATCTAACTTAAATGGGGCAAATTAGATAACATTTGGGACACTTAATTTACATTTTAGCTGACACTAAAACCCCATGCTGGGTTTTACAGCAGTAAAAGTCACCAGTGTGCCCTGGTAGTGCAAGGACATTCACCCCTTTTATGAAAAACAATAAACAGAGAAATAAAATGCCACACAACAAATAGTCGGGTCACTTAGGGCGGAAAAAAGGCTTTCGCTTCACCTTAGGTGAAGGAAGTATTTTGAGGGTCTTATCTAAGCATTTTGTGCCGCTGAATCCGAAAATCGTAGTTGGGTCCTCGTTAGGGGTAAGTTTTCGCGCAATTTTGAAATTGGAAATTTTTGGCAATAAAAATTGGGCAATTACAAATTGCAGAATGAGAACCAGACGTCGTAGAGACCTCTTTTTGGGACTCAAATTGAAGCTTATTAAGGTGCATAAAATGTTTTTGAGTACTCCGTGGTTGTATCTGTTCGCATTACCGAACTATAATGGAAATTAGAGATAAGTGGAAAAAAATTGGGAAAAAATAAAAAAAAATAATTTTGGCCTTAAAGCTGAGTTTTCTTAATAATTAAAACTAAATTTTAATTAGTAAAAAGTAAAATAACAAACAATTGTTCTTAGGACACTTTTAAATTTAACGAATTTGTGCAAGGGTGGGTACAATTATTGCGTAGAACAGGGTATTTCAACTGAAAAATGCTTAGGATAAGACCCCTCAAAATACTTCCTTCACCTAAGGTGAAGCGAAAGCCTTTTTTCCCGCCCGAAGTGCCCCGAGTATTAACCCAGAACACAAAATTTCAAACAACGAAACCGAGTCCCCTCCGCGTATTTTTGGAAAATAACAATTAAACACAAAAAAATCCCTTACTTGCGATAGCGAGCGTTCACAAGTTGAAAAAAATCGAATATCTATCTCTACGCCACGACGTCCTCATGCCCATCTTCCTCGTCGTTGATGCACATCTCGGGGAGCAATCGCAAAGCTCCGAACAAGGAGTCTGCAGGCGTTGACAGCGGCAGCGATTGGTCGACAGTTCGTCTTGCATCCGCACTGCTTTCCCATCCATGATACTTTGCGGGGGCGGAGGCAGGGTGGAAAGGGGTAGGCGCCAGGTTTGGTCCGTGCCGTACTTTTGGGCGGGTCGAGGGTCAAAAACTCCTTCTTCACAGCCCCCTCCCAGACGACGGCCTGTACTGGGCTCGCATAATGTGCTGGGTGGTGGCGTTGACTGTCGGAGGGGCCAGTGCTGCTCCAACCTTCTTCTTCTGAAATGCCGTCCACCTCGCCTGCGGCAGAGAGCAGGTATATCCGTAAATTCTGCTCCGAATCGGCACAGCACGTCCAGGCTCTCTTGCTTCAGCAGACCAGGGCTTCGGAGTGTACCCAAAGCATCGAGGGTTTTCCTGGTCGGCGCCTGGAACACAGGCCAAGCTTGCAACTTGCCTTTCCTGAAGAGGGCGCAAGTGGGGTTTGCAACCATCAGAGCATGGAAGGACGTGATCACATCCGGTGAGAGCCCAGTTCACGTGGTGAGTGACGTTGAAAGTCGTCTTGCCAAGCTGAGCACGTGTTGGGGGGTATCTTTGGGGGAAATGTCGAGGAGGAGGACGAGGACGTCAGTGTCCGGAGAAACTACGGTTGCCTCCACATCTTTGTCGAGCATGGAGAGATGATATATCATCTTTGTGTCCGCTTCCTCTTGTTCTGAGCGAACTTGGCTCCGTCGGTCCAGAAGTTGCCACGGCTTTTTCGCGCCACGCGCCCGACGACCGTAATCCCCATGAATGGTGCTGGATTTGGAGGCAATGAGAGAGGTCTAAACAGTCTTGTTGCTTTTGGTGGACAAGATGTTAGCCATGGTCATTCCAGCTTTGATCCTCGTCGCTGCTTGGATTCGATATCGTTTCCTCCACCTCGGGCTCGCTGTTCCCTCGTCTTGTCTTTGAGGGACGCGCCGATGTCGTACCTTTTCAAAGACAAGGTGCACTCCCCGTAGCCAACACCCAGTTGGGCAACTCTCTGCAGGAGGGATCCAAACCCGGTCCTTTAAAATTTGCTGGCCGGAAACGGGGTGCTGCTGAAGGATAGCCATCCCTCGAGGACCAGCACGCGAGAGGATAAAGGGGTTTGCGAGGCCGTGGAGAAACCCCCGCGTTCATCTTCTCCAGAACCCTGAGAAGGGCACTTTTGTCGTGACCCCCGGGGGGCCTTGGTCGTCAAAGAGGGCAAGAGGGAACAGGGAGAGCTCATAGTTTTGGAGATGATGGTGCGAAGGTCCAGACTGCTGTCGAGTTGGAGGGCGAGCAGCAGGCGCGAGTGAAGTCTGAGGATCCGTGACAATCACCTGCTTCCCTCCGATTGAAACTTTGGCTTTTTTGCCCAGCGTTTTGAATGTATTGGTAGGTGACGATGCAGGACCTCCCATGGACTTTTCTGCGCAGTCCTGATCCTTCCCCTTCGTACTTCAAGAGAGCTTCCTTGCCAGTCCCCCTCGATCTTGTCAGTGCATCCACAATCTTATCTGGGAAAAACCTTGCGGGAAAGGACGGTGGTGAGTTGGGCTTTCTCGCGAGTGAAGGGGTTATGCTGGGGAAGAAGACCAGCAACCTCTTTGGTCATCTCGTGTGTCTTCTTCGTGACCGCTGGGCTGTCCTTGTGGTGCTTTCCCGACCAAGTAAACCCGGACCCGGATACCAAGACGGGTACCAAGACCCGACCAAGTACGGGGGGGTACGGACCAAACCTGGCGCCCATCCCTTCCACCCTGCCTCCCGCCCCGCAAAATATCATGGATGGGATGCAGTGCGGGTGCAAGACGAAATGCTCGACCAATCGCTGCCGCTGTCAACGCCTGCAGATCCTTGTTCGGAGCTTTGCGATTGCTCCCCCGAGATGTGCATCAACGACGAGGAAGATGGGCATGAGGACGTCGATGGCGTAGACGACTAGATATTCGATTTGTGAACGCTCGCATCGCAAGTAAGGGATTTTTTTGTGTTCTAATTGTTATTTTCCAAAAATACGCGGAGGAGACTCGGTTCGTTGTTTGAAATTTGTGTTTTTGGATTAATACTCGGGTCACTTCGGGCGGAAAAAAAAAGGCTTTCGCTTCACTTTGGTGAAGGAAGTTATTTTGAGGGTCTTATCCTAAGCATTTTTCAGTTGAAATACCCTGTTCTACGCAATAATTGTACCCACCCTTGCACATATTCGTTAATTAAATGTGTCCTAAGAACAATTGTTTGTTATTTTACTTTTTTTACTAATTAAAATTTAGTTTTTAATTATTAGGAACTCAGGCTTTAAGGCCAAAATTATTCCTTTTATATTTTTCCCAATTTTTTTCCACTTATCTCTAATTTCCATTATAGATCAGTAATACGAACAGATACAACCACGGAGTACTCAATAACATTTTATGCACTCTTAATAAGCTTCAATTTGAGTCCAAAACGAGGTCTCTACGACGTCTGGTTCTCATTCTGCAATTTGTAAATTTACAATTTTATTGCCAAAATTTCCAAAATTTCAAATTGCGCGAAACTTACCGCTAACGAGTGACCCAACTACGATTTTCGGATTCAGCGGCACAAAATGCTTAGGATAAGACCCTCAAAATACTTCCTTCACCTAAGGTGAAGCGAAAGCCTTTTTTCCGCCCTAAGTGACCCGACTAATTTAACCTGCTCTTTGATTTAACCTCTTTGATTTAACCAGCTCTTTGATTTAACCTGCTCTTTGATTTAACCTCTTTGATTTAACCTGCTCTTTGATTTAGCCTGCTCTTTGATTTAACCTGCTCTAACATCCCGTTCCTCTCCCCTTCCCTCACCGTTTCACTCTTTCTCTCTAACTCTTCCCTTTTTTATACTTTTCCATAGTGCCATATGACTTCTGATGTCTGGCACATTTCCCCTTTTTTGGTATAACAATCAATTAATCCCTCCCTCCTTTATCACCTTATGAAATTTTGTTTGTCTTACATCACAAGCTTAAGACTAATTTGTTCTATCAGAGAAACTAAAAAAATTTGGATCAGAAAAGTCTTGCAAGCGATGTATTCTTTTTATTAAAATATGACTGCTTATGCTCCATAGTATTAGCAAGGTGGAGGTAGTTATCAGCCTTAGCCCATGGCTCCAGGAAGGCTGTCAGTGCCTTCCTCACCTGATGGTTGCTAGGACTTTTTCAAGCTTGCTTAGCTCTACTTTCCTTTTATCTATAGCTCACCATCTCTGTTCTCCTTCTGAACTCTCCTCAGGTTGGGTGACAGCTTAAAGGATGCAAGTGTCCCTAGAAAAGAAAGATTTAGGGATGAAGTAACCTTCAGCTAGCATATCTCAGATGAGTTGTGACTGTCTCAAACTCTGGGATGTGACAGGTACCATTTTCTTGTTAAACTCAAAATGGGTCTTTCATATCTATAGCTTATTTTGAATGTTCATGTTTAGTATTTATTTCCACATGTATTGTCTACCTTTGCAGTAACAATGTAGTTTGGGATCAAAAAGGGTCAGCCTATGTGTTGTGTGTGCGTGTGTCCAGAGGGGAGGGCTGTTCATATGAGTTCCTGCAACACTTACTTTTCTCCACCAATGAAGATGATAGGGTAGAAGGGACTGAAGGTGATGCAGAGTGCAGTGAGGGGCCGGCGCTGGCCATGGCCTGCACGCACAGTGGTTTGCACACTCTCACTGACAGGTCAAATACACAGGCCCGGCATTCATCTGTTATTGCCACGAGAACACTGCTGTTTAAGGGTGACCATGCCAGCCCTGCCACCGCTCCTCCTACGTCCAAGACCACGAGTGGCACTCTGAAATGCCATGACATCAGAGGAGTCAACATTTGGCATAGCAAACTGTTGTCATAGATTACTGTCACATGAAAAAAGTTGCAGAGAGCCTTACGTGGAGTGCTGGAACCAGACTTTGATGGACCAATCCAGTGAGCAGGAAAGAAAGATGTCAGAGCGGTGGGTGTTCCATGCCAGGCCGCGCACCATGGAGGAGTGGGCCGGGTAGTGGAAGAGCGAGTGGCTGGCACACACGGTGGAGCAGTGGAACACGGCCCCAGACTCGAGGCCCAGCAGCTCGATGCCCACCCCGTCAGGCCGCACTGCCAGGCACGTGATCACACCTGGGAAACAAATTGAATTTAAGAATAGATTAGACACGTAGAAGAATGAGAAAACCTGTCACTGAAGTTATCATGCTTTGAACTTCCAACTTTTAGAGAGCAAGCAATATCTGTATCAAACTTGGAACATTGAAAATGACAACTTCAAAGTGCTTCAGCAAGGCTATGACAATTAAAAAAAAAGTGATGAGCTTGGCAAGGTGTTCCCAGTCACCCAGTGGGCCTTACCCTTCAAGAAAGGCAGAATATGTATCAGACAGCACCTGATATGTGAAGGTTTTATATCTACAAAATTAGTCACACCTGTCACTCAGGAGTGTACATAAGAAAATAAGGAAGCTACAAGAGGCTGGGAGATCTACACGTGGTAGTTCCTAATACTAAATACTACCTACATCCACCTTTCATCCCCATCCATAACACTGTCTAACCTCCTTTTAAAACTCCCTATTGACTCCGCACTAACTACCTAAAAACTAAAACTAAGTGATGTATTGTGTCACCTTCAAAGGCAGGGGTGTGCGGCAAGTGTGGCTCAAACACCTCAGTGTAGGCGAGGCGGCAGGCGTCTCTCAGGTGCCACTGTGTCATGCGTCCATCCTGTGACACTGAGAAGAAGCTCATGTCTTCCCCAGGTGCTGTCTCGAGCCAGTGGACCTGAAACCAAGAGTCCCATCCAGTGCCGTTGAGTGGGTCTTAAAACTTAAAGATTACAGTAGAAGTGAGAACATCTATTAAAAATCCAAATATGCTTTTAGAAATGAAGCTCTGATAAAGCAGCCACATGATCCTATCCTGTACTGGCCAGCATCATTTGATAACTGACTTGGGTAGGTAGTTTTTTTTTTTCTCTCCCTTTTTTCCTGTCCTCCATGTATCTAGAATGACTTCCATTAAGAAAAGCCTATTTAGACACCTTTGAAGAAACAACATTGACCATACATGTTTTGGAACTTCTGCTTGCCTGTCTACTGTATGGGAGTGCTAGTCATAACATTATTCTTGGCCCTTGGCCCGAGCAGTACCCCTGACCACTAATTTTCGTCTCTTTCCACGCTTTCCACGTCTTATTTCACCATTTAAACACTTATTCTTGCACCATTGACACCTTATAATGGACCTTTCACCATTTAAACACTTATTCTTGCACCATTGACACCTAGAACATAAGAACATAAGAAAATAAGGAAGCTACAAGAGGCCGCGAGGCCTACACGTGGCAGTTCCTGTCACCTAACACTACCTACATTCACCTTTCATCCCCATCCATGAACCTATCCAGCTCCCCTTTAAAGCTCCCCAATGACTCAGCACTAACTACCTGTCTACTGAGACCAGGATAATGACCTACTATACCCAGGATAATGATATAATACGAGAGAGTATAGTATCATTGATCATTATTCATTACATACCTTGCTGTAACATCCCGTTCCTTTCCCCTTCCCTCACCGTTTCACTCTTTCTCTCTAACCCCTCTAACCTAACCTCCTCTAAGCTAACCCTCCCTTTTTTATGCTTTGCCAGAGTGCGTACATTTCCCTTTTTTTTTGGCATTAAATCAATCAATTTACCAGAGTGCCATATGACCTCTGATATCTGGCCCATTTCCCCTTTTTGCCATTAAATCAATCAATCAATCAATTTGCCTGAGTGCCATATGACCTCTAGCTGATATCTGGCACATTTCCCCTTTTTTGGCATTTTAATCAATCAATCGATTACCCACCTTGAGATATATCATCGTATATGTTCTGCGTGACCATCCTCTCCACAATGCAGGCCACTCGTCGCAGGTCCCCGAGGTTGGGTTGGTGGTACAGACTCAGCAGGCTACCACCACCACCACCGCCACCACCTTTATAGCCTGGTTTATCTCCTCCTAGTCCCTCAACTCCCAGTATCACGAGAGGGTTCACAACCTATTAACCACAAACATGTAATAGCGTAAGTAGTTATTCCACCAACCTTACAACTAGTTACTGTTTTGTGCCCTTCTGACGCTCAAACTGGCGTCTTGTTAAATTTGTGGGCATGACGTGATTTTTGCACTAAAACTATATCTGAACATTACATTTCATATTTATAGTGTATAATATATCAATGGGTGAAGTATTACTCAAATGTTATTAATGATTTGTGTTACTTTCATGCTGGATGTAGGATTTATGTTTTGAAATTTCGCTCCAAAAAGTTAAAGGGCGCTTCAGAGATTGCCAGTTGCCAGTTGTTTTCAAAGCGCGGAGCAAGTAGGTAGCGTGTGACAGTGTGTTTTAAGGTAGTGTTCTGTGCTTACTTCTCGCTATTGTTCACAGCCCTGTTGAAACACTGTACCAGGGTGTTGTACAGGGAAGGTACTACGCAGTGACGGGCGTTAAAAAAAATTAAAGGGCGCTTCAGAATTGCATTGTTTCAAAGCGCGGAGAAGTAGTGACTTGACAGTGTGTTTTAAGTAGTGTTCTGTGATACCTCCGGGTATTGTACAGTCCCGTTAAAACACTGTACCAGGGTGTTGACAGGGAGGTACTACACAGTGACGAAAATACAGTCATATTCCCGGATTGACTAATGCTCGTAATCCTCGACCTTGAGAATTTCTTCATTGTTCGTCATACCTGGAGTAGGTGCTTGAGGCTTTCCCTATTGATGCTCCCAGGCGCTTGAACGTGGTCCTCTTGTTATTGTATGCTAAGTTTCAGGTGGCTAGAAATGTGGCTGTGGTGGGAA
>JACEEZ010002682.1:473996-494530 GCA_016584305.1 Chionoecetes opilio
CTTTTCAGTGGAATGTGCTAGATGTGGCTGTGTGGGAACTGGTTCCCATATCATGTGGTCAATGGTTGGTATGGACTCAAGTCATGGGGTGGTTAGTGCGGAGTCAATAGGGAGCTTTAAAAGGAGGTTAGACAATTTCATGGATGGGGATGAAAGGTGGATGTAGGTAGTGTTAACTTGTTAAGTAACAGGAACTACCACGTGTAGGTTTCGCGGCCTCTTGTAGCTTCCTTATTTTCTTATGTTCTTATGTAATGAGGAAGGTAATGCACGCCATGTTACTAATTTTCCTGTTTTATGTGAAAAAGGAAAGTTGTGCTGGGAATCCATATTATCCTGCCACCAGCCACCACGGATTGCTCGCACACACACACATACACACACACACAGAGACGTCTAGGTATAGGGTAGGTATATAATAGGTGTTGTTAGGTTAGTTGTTTTGCTTGTTAGGTTTGCGAGACTGGTGGCGCATGGTCAACCCAACACATTAAGTTTTTTTTTTTTTTTTTTTTTTTTTTTTTATAATAAATAAAAGAGAAAAGGAAATAAAGAAGAGTGGTGGTGAAGAGGAGTCCCGCGAGGGCGAGGCTGGCGGCCTGGAGGAGGTCCCGCAGACCACCGAGGCACAGCCCATGCCTGAGGCGCCTCCCCTCAAGGTACGGGCCCGCACCTGCGTCGAGGACTTCCTGGAGGAGGACCTCGAGCCGCCCGCTGCGGCCTCGCCGGCAGTGGCGCCGCTCGTGCCTCGCCTCAAGCAGCCGAGACCCCACCTTCCCCCGGCGCCCCTGGAAGCCAGGGCCTCGCCGGGTGTAACCATTATTGGCTTGGGTCGTAGATAACAAACAATTACTTATACTTAAGATGTATATTAATAATTCCATATTAAAGCGATGTCGGACACATTCCTTTGGAGGTAGTAGGGGAGGCAACAGACGGACAAGCGAGCTATCTACCTCAGGGACCGTACATCAGGGACCTGTACGAGCTCAGGGAGTTGCCTGTGGGATTTGACTGCTCCTACAAGTCCTGTCTTGTCGGCGACCCTACCTAAGGGACCTACCTCAGGGAATACACGTTGACAGGACTTTGGCCTCTGTTGACCTGTTCTCCAGCGACTCTGACCTCTATCATCGTCAACGGTCATCTCCTCTACGGCCATCCCTTTCGCGGTGGACAACAGAATCACCTCCGCTACGACACACCTCGGACGTGCCTGGTCCTTCGTTCCCACTAACAATCTCTGTCTAAGTTTCGTGTGTCTTGTTCATTGTGTCGCAAGCCTTACGCTATCCGAGCCATAACAAAGGCCGGAATATATATGTGTATTAGAAGTATAAGAAATAATAACCTGAAAGACTTTATTACAACTTTAACTGTTCCTGAACTAAGGTTACGTCTACTGAAATAATACATAAACGTTGTGACGCTACAGTGATACAAGGGTTACATCTTGGCGGCAAGCGCCGAGATTCACCACACAAAACAAGCGTTACATCATGGTGGCAGCCTAGAGATCGAAGAAAAACTAGTGAAAAGGCGCACATGATTTTTACTGGAAAAGACAGTGTGACACAAGCGAAACTTTAGTGAACAAAAACGGTGAACGAAGTGTAGTACCAGAAGCAAGTTGAGTTTCTTGGGAGCGAGGTCACGAAAAAATTCTGCCTCATTCCTGCCAAGTCAACTACTTTCCCTTTCAAAGGAAAGCACTCACTCACTAATTTACAGCCCGTCTGAAGTTGTTTTTATGCCCAGCGGAGGGTAATATTATCAAACAAAAAAAAAAAAAATATATACAACAATAGAAAGAAAATAATTACATCATCAAACAAAGAAAATCTACAATCTACAATCTACAATTTATGCAGCTGTTGTTTAAGGAGAAGGTGCACTTTACCCCTTCATTAAAGAGTACAGAAGAAGGAATTAGGACGTGGGCTTGGTTGCAAGATTCTTTACGTCATCTCGACACCCCTCCACCCAAGCACAGATCAGAAGAGGATAAGGACGTGGGCGTGGTTTGTAGGAATCTCGACACCCCCGCCCCCTTCTATCTGTGAGCTGTACGACAAGGAGACTGAAGAAAACCGCCTATCTCCTGAGCTGATAACAAGAGAGAAAAATCTACGGTTTTTACACATATCTAGGTGAGATCGTTCCATGCATTAGCTAAAACTCCATGAAGACTTAATTATTACATCACTTAATAACACATTAATTACTCGTGTAAACATTCATTTCACATTTTTTTTGGATTATTAGTTCTGAGATAAGGTTTGAAGCATCGTATATTATATAATTGCGGTAATCATAATAATTATTTAATTACCCTAATTATTGATTTTACCTTTATTTACGCAATTTAAGGATCTTTTTGGGAGAGGAATTTATTAGACTGTGGAAAAGCCAATTTTCACTATTGAAGTAAAAGGAAGTGCTGATTTTAACGGGGACAAACATTTGAAGAGCCCGCGTATCTTACGCAGTGGTTCAAGGCATTTAAGGCGTTCCTCTGCTCCTTCCATTTTTACCTCAGCTCACCCCCCATTAACAAGCATGACTCCCACTCCACCCCAAAACGGTAGTAACGGGGCAGGTAATACTGGTGGTGACCCTAACCAGGCACTTCAGGCACCACTGGCACCTGGACCGATTAAGATATTACCAACGCTCGCAACTGTGAGACTCTTCTCAGGGATTGAGGTAGATTATACAGCCCGAGAGTATGTCGACATGTGCGAGGATGTCATGGCCAATTCCTGCGTCGTAGATGAGAGCGACAAAATTTCCTTTTTACGTTCAAGACTGCAACCAGGTTCTCGTGCAGCGCATCTCATGCAAGCTAGCGCCTTCACGGTACCACAGAGTCACAAGGATTACCAAAAATTTCGCTCTAATTTTCTAGAATCCTTCGGGAGTAATGCTAAACACAGTTTCGTGAAAGGAGTTAACTTGGCGGTAGAGACGCTGCTAAGCGGGCTACTTCCACTGATTGGCTCGATGCACAAGTGGAAGCAAATAGAATCTCGGTTGATTGTTTCCAGTTTTTGGAGGAGAATGGATGGACCGATGGAGAAAATATTTCACTGAGTAACGGCCGCAAATTCCTGGAATTTTTTGCATACATTATGTTGCTACGAAACCCTTACAGACAAAACTCTCGATCTCTGAGTTACACTCACCAGGAAGTACTGCACGATTTTGCGTTGAAATTAAAAACAAAGGTAGAGGAGAGAGATGGTAGCATAAGAACCACTGTGTCACCCATAGCCACTACTCAGCCTGAAGTAGTCGGGAGGGACCAAGATGTAGCTTACGCCACAGTGGCAGCCATCCCCAGTTCTCAACCCAAAACTATCCTTACTTGCTATTATTGTAAAGAAGAAGGACATACTGCAAATAAATGTCATCATAAAATGAAAGAGTATACACGTCAAAGAAAACGTGATGCTGCTTCAAGGAAATCACAAGTTTCCAGAAATACAGACGGAAACAGAACCTATACTGGTACATATAATCGTGCTGGATCGGCAACGGCCAGCCGCCTGCCCCCAAGACAAGAAAACCCTGGTCCGGAAAACAATGCTGTTTCTAGCAGTAAGACAAACAATACTCCTTACTGTACTATTCATGGAACAGGCACACACTTTACGGATGATTGCCATACGGTTACAAATCTAAAGACTCGAATACACCGTTACTGGAAGCAAAATAATTACACTCAGTCGGGGGAAGATTCGCGCCCAGAACAAAACAGACCAGGTTAACAAATACAGCTGGTACAAGTGATGATACTGCAAATCGGCCTAATGACGGAAAAATTCTTTCATCTTTAATAGCCGCTTGCAGTCAAGCCAATATTTTGGCTCTACCTACCAAATTAGGGCCCGTAAACGCATCGTTCGCGTGGACACAGGCGCAGCGGTTAACGTGCTATCCGAAAAGGCTTACCTAGCACTAAAACGCGCAGCACGTGGCGGCCGCTGGCCTCTTAGACCAAACGATCTTAATCTAATGGGAGTTACTAACGATCCTCTTAATATATTAGGAGTGGTTCGTCTGCCCGTTAGGTTGGGAAAAGGGACGCCTATTATTCGTTTGAACTTTTACGTGGTTTCAAATTTCACGTTGCCCTCGGACGGATTATTGGGTTTAGCTTCTTTAAGAGCTAACAGGATGATAATACATCCAGAAACAAACACCATACAATTTTCAGGGAAGAATTTTAAAGCAATGGAGCAACCCATTTGCTTAACTTCCCACAATCAGGTAGGTCCTTCTAATGCACCAACCGTTCCAAGTGTTCAGGTTGCTGACGCATTATAGATGGAACATTGCCTATACCTACAAACTCGCATCATCAAACAAAGATAACTGATCCTAAGGACATGTGGAAAGTAGTAAAGGCCACGGTATTGGAAATCATGTTATTCCCCACCGTACGGCAATGCACATTCCTGTTTCAGTCCCAAATACCACCGTGGGTTGTGACGTCTGCATAGAAGGCCCAAGCCAATTGAACAGACTGACTGTAGAGTCAACCCTAAGTGAAATTCGTGAAGGAAATAAAGCCGTCGCTCTTGTTGTTAATGCGACTGGCGGTCCTGTCAAACTGCGACAAGGAGTATATCTAAGCCGAGCGTTAGCTTTTGACAGACAGGTAGTACCAGAACCACTAGACTTACCCACAAGTATTGTCAGTTCGGTAACTTCCTCGCCCGGTAACTCAAATTTAGCTCAAGCACAAACGCTTGACTCACTTGTCACAATTGTGGATTATCCCGAGCACAAGGCTTCACTGTTGCAGCTGCTTCAGCGGCACCGTGATGTTATAGCCTTGCCCGGAGAACCGTTAGGTTCAACTGATAAAACTACCCACCACATAAAACTTAAACCTGAAACCCATCCTGTGTATATTCCAGCATATCGTCTACCTCACAGTCAAAGACAAATTGTTGATGAGCAGATAAAAGATATGTTACACCAGGGAATAATTCAAAACTCACACTCACCGTGGAACTCGCCTCTATTCCTCGTTCCTAAAAAGGACGGACCTGTAATTGATTTCAGGCGAGTAAATGAAGTCACGGAGGATGATAGATATCCTTTACCGGTTCTAAAAGACTTGTTAATGTCATTAGGACCTGGTAACACTATATTCAGTAGCCTTGATTTGGTTAGCGGCTACTGGCAGGTGCCCAGGGCTCCTGCATCTAGGGAAATAACTGCCTTTAGTACTCCTAGTGGACACTACGAGTGGCTCAGAATGCCATTTGGTCTAAAGTCAGCCCCTATTACATTTCAAAGAATGATTAATAATCTATTTGCTGACATGATAGGCAAAAATGTCTATGCTTACCTTGATGATCTCATAATTTGCAGCAAAGACTCGGAGTCTCATTTTGCTAATTTAGAAGCAATGCTCCTGAAGTTGAAAGATGTTGGACTCAAGGCTAAGTTAACTAAATGTGAATTCCTTAAGTCTAAAATCACCTTTTTAGGCCATATGGTGGATGGTAAAGGACTTCATACAATGTCAGATAAAATAACTGCAGTTACAAACTTCCCACGACCTCAGAATGTAGACAATGTCCGTTCTTTCTTTGGGTTGTGTGGGTACTACAGATCATTTATATCAAACTTTGCAGCGGTTGCTTCGCCCTTAACAAAGCTACTGAAAAAGGACGTGCACTTTAATTGGAACGCTGTACATGAAAAATCTTTCACAGAGCTAAAAGTCGCCCTAACTACGGCTCCTGTATTGGTATTCCCGGACTATAAGGTTCCTTTTGAGCTTTACACGGATGCCTCTGCATTAGGGCTGGGTGCTGTATTAATGCAGACAGACGCCCGCGGAAAAAATCGCGTGGTTGCGTTCGCGAGTAGAACTTTACTTCCGGCAGAGTCTAATTACTCAGTTACTCACCAGGAATCTCTCGCAGTTGTCTGGGCTCTAAAGAATTTTAGGGATTATATCCTAGGTTATAAGATAACAGTACACACTGATCACGCGGCTGTCACTGAACTTTTTAAAGGTAAAAACCTGTCAGGAAGACTCGCGCGTTGGTTTTTGACTATACAGGAATTCAATCCAACTTTTAAGTATTTGCCAGGCCGAGCCAATGTAGTGGCCGACGCACTGTCTAGAAATATACATGTTGGATCAGTGACGGACAGACCTCCTGTAGTTTCAAATTTTTCAATACATGAACTAGGTGTCGCTCAACGTCAACACGACGTATGGAGTATAGTGATATATGCTTTGGAATCGGGGGATCAGTCAACATTACCAAAACTGCCCATTCCTTTTGCACAATTTTTCTTATCTCCTGACCAGGTACTTTGTAGATTTTGGCCAAATAAACGAACCCAGGTGAGCCAATTTGTGATACCTGAGTCATATGTACCTGTGGTACTGCAACTCGTTCATGATGCTGTGATAGCCGGTCACCCGGGAAAGGAGCGCACTCTTGCTGCGGCTCGCAATAGTTACTTTTGGCCTACAATGCAGATAGATATAGACGCATATATAGCCAAATGCGTGAAATGTGCTGAGCATAAGGGTACGGTGCCAAAGCCGGCACCAATTTTGGAATATCCAACTCCTGAGCGGCCTTGGGACACAGTTGCTATTGATCTTTTACAACTTCCATCTAGTAGACAAGGGTCTAAATACCTGTTAGTATGTGTTGATCACTTCTCAAGGTATGTTGTTTTGGCCCCGTTAATGGATAAAACTGCCAAAGCGATTGCACACGCATTGATCGTCAACTTATTTTGTCCATTCTCAACCCCCGAGTTTTTAATGAGTGACAATGGCGCAGAATTTAAAATGCGCTTCTTAAAGAAATATGTGGGCAGTTCAACATCAAACAAACATTCACGGTGACTTATCACCCTGCCAGTAACGGTTTAGTTGAGCGTGCAAACAGGAAAATCCTGGAAGCCTTGCGCCCCGTTGTTGGTGGCTTACTTGATAGTTGGGAAGATTGGTTACCCCATGTTGCGGCTTGCATTAATTGCAATACTTGTGAGTCAACAGGGCAAACCCCTTACTTCATTATCTATGGTATGGAGAAACGACTTCCTTATGACTTGCTTAGTAGCCCTCAGAAACCTGTGTACAATGTTGATGACTATGCTAACTGTCAACTTAAAGTTTTCTCAGATTTATATTCCAAGGTCAGGGATAAATTACAGGCTTCCAAGACTGCTATGTGCGCGCAACAACACCGGCGCTCTGAAACCCCTTCAAATCATTGTTGGCGACTCTGTTATGGTTCGAGTCCCAGAGCGAAAACTCTAAATTAGCTCCGAAATTTGTGGGTCCACGCCTGGTAGTTAAGCAACTCAATGGTCATAAGTTTGATATCTTGGATCCATTGTTAAATACCTTAGAAGTCATTCACAGTGATAGACTTAAACGGACCAATGCCAAGCCTGAATTAAGCTTAGTAGAAACTGCTCATCTCAGCGATGCGACGCGGCTTGAAACTAACAAACCTAATGATACTACTGACCACCCTACTCATACTTATAATTTACGTTCGCGTAATTGATTGCTTGTCTTTTCATAGTTTTTCTTAGACAACTTTCACGCATGATATTTAGTAAGGAATTAAATGCATGAGTTAAGGGAAGAATTTCGGAAAGGTACTTGCATCTAACCTTTTCTCCTATTTTTCTTGATATACTTATCCATTTTTTATTTTTAGCATAAACAGTAGAGCTTTAGTCAAGCTTTTACTGTGTTAATTTTGTGTGTTAATAATATGCTTAATTTTTGTAGCAACTAACAAACATTACTAACCATTAGGTAGACTCAACGTGTAGAAGGGGACTGCTTTACCTTCTTCCTTTTATTTGACTTACATGTCTAGAAAGGAGTGAAGTAGAATTGATAGTTTGACACCGTTGTTTTAATGGTTGGCGACGCCATAACCCTCTCCTTGAGCCACTGCTACGTCAGATACCATGGTTAAAACATTTTCTTTCCAGCCGAACATGTGTTTTGAAGTTCAGAAAATAGGACAATAAATGATAATCATTTAATTAATAAAGGGAAATGAATTGTACTAGAAATCTTTAGTTTAAATAGTGAGGTAATGCTAACTCAGGCAAAAATGCTTATCAGGCCTTATCGTTATGTCATTTCACCCACTTGATGTCGGAACAATTATTTTTTTTTTCCCTCTACAACTTTTATACAAGCCAAATTATTACATAACTACATGGTTAAGTACATGCCTTTTAGTGGGGTGCGGGGACGCACCCCGGGTAGGTGACCGAGCGATGTAACCATTATTGGCTTGGGTCGTAGATAACAAACAATTACTTATACTTATACTTAAGATGTATATTAATAATTCCATATTAAAGCGATGTCGGACACATTCCTTTGGAGGTAGTAGGGGAGGCAACAGACGGACAAGCGAGCTATCTACCTCAGGGACCGTACCTCAGGGACCTGTACGAGCTCAGGGAGTTGCCTGTGGGATTTGACTGCTCCTACAAGTCCTGTCTTGTCGGCGACCCTACCTAAGGGACCTACCTCAGGGAATACACGTTGACAGGACTTTGGCCTCTGTTGACCTGTTCTCCAGCGACTCTGACCTCTATCATCGTCAACGGTCATCTCCTCTACGGCCATCCCTTTCGCGGTGGACAACAGAATCACCTCCGCTACGACACACCTCGGACGTGCCTGGTCCTTCGTTCCCACTAACAATCTCTGTAAGTTTCGTGTGTCTTGTTCATTGTGTCGCAAGCCTTACGCTATCCGAGCCATAACAAAGGCCGGAATATATATGTGTATTAGAAGTATAAGAAATAATAGCCTGAAAGACTTTATTACAACTTTAACTGTTCCTGAACTAAGGTTACGTCTACTGAAATAATACATAAACGTTGTGACGCTACAGTGATACAAGGGTTACATCTTGGCGGCAAGCGCCGAGATTCACCACACAAAACAAGCGTTACACGGGGCCGTGGGCCGCAGCGGCGAGGGAGGGCACGCATGTGTCGTAGGGGAAGCACGGCGTGTTCCACCTGCCCGTGCCCCTGCCCGTGCTCGTGCTCGTGCCCGTGCTCGTGCCTGCACGGCGTGAGAAAAGGGCCGCCCCCCGCGAGGAGGAGGCTGAGGGCGAGGGGCAGGAGAGCCCCTTGACGCCTGAGTGTGGCTAGACGCTGGTCCCGCGGCCACGACAGACACCACGGCACGCTGCCCACACGCACTGCCTGCAGGAGCTGTGGCAGGACGAGGAGTCCGCGGCGGCGAAGGTGGTGATGGTGGTGACTTCTGATTGAGGTTGGAGTTAGGAATAGTGGAACTTTAGGAAGTGTGTGTGTGTGTGTGTGTGTGTGTAGTCACTTGTAGTCATGATCCATGATTGGTTCCCCATCTGCTCCAGCTTGGATCTAGGTGTATTAACAAGAGCATGGAGTTAGTACAATATTTGACTTGGAACCCTAGCATAAGGATCAATAAGGGTCAGAGTCGTAGATATCTATGGCTCTGCTATTGGTTAGTGAAGCATGTTATCTCCTGTGCCATAAAAGGACATGTTGTTAGATCCAAGCACATTTTTAATATTTTCACCTAGCCTGCTGGCGGCGACAGAGTGTCTGAGTTAAGGGTAGACGACGATGGGCAACTGCTTCATCAATAAGAAAGAAAGCAAGGACCAAAGCGCCGATACATCTGGTGATGATTCTGGCGCCATGACCCGCGGCGAAGACTCCAGTGAGGAGGACCAGGCCAAGGGCTGCTGCTTCCTCCGAGGCTGCTGCTCCCGCAGGCGGGCACGACGCGGGCCCCGCAACGCCCCGGCACAGAGGGAAGCTGTGGAGGAGCAGCGGACCGCGTCGCCTCTCTCCTCTATGAAGGGTGAGACTACTGTCCCTGTCTTCGTGGAGGTTGAAAAGAACGAAGAAGTGACGGACGACCAGAGGCAAGAGGAGAAGAGTGAACAGGACTCCGAGGCAGCCAGCAAAACAAACACCGGACAGACGAAGGTAAAGAAGACTCGCCGGCGTCGTAAGAAGAGCAAGAAATTTAATACTGAAAAAATAGTTCGTTCAGTTATAGAAGATATCCTGATAGCAACCGAAGAAGTGACGGACAAGCAGAGGCAAGAGGAGAAGAGTGAACAGGACTCCGAGGCAGCCAGCGAAACAAGCACCGGACAAACGAAGGTAAAGAAGACTCGCCAGCGTCGTGAAAAGCAGAAGAAATACTGAAAAATAGTTCGTCAGTTATAGAGATATCCTGATAGCAAGAGGTGACGCAAGTCAGACGGAACAAGAAGACCTTAAGAAGTAANCCCTACTAAGGACCTACCTCAGGGAATACACGTTGACAGGACTTTGGCTTCTGTTGACCTGTTCTCCAGCGACTCTGACCTCTATCATCGTCAACGGTCATCTCCTCTACGGCCATCCCTTTCGCCGTGGACATCAGAATCACCTCCGCTACGACACACCTCGGACGTGCCTGGTCCTTCGTTCCCACTAACAATCTCTGTCTAAGTTTCGTGTGTCTTGTTCATTGTGTCGCAAGCCTTACGCTATCCGAGCCATAACAAAGGCCGGAATATATATATGTATTAGAAGAATAAGAAATAATAACCTGAAAGACTTTATTACAACTTTAACTGTTCCTGAACTAAGGTTACGTCTACTGAAATAATACATAAACGTTGTGACGCTACAGTGATACAAGGGTTACATCTTGGCGGCAAGCGCCGAGATTCACCACACAAAACAAGCGTTACAAGATGTTAAATGTGGGGTAAGCTTATATATATTTAGAAATGCATGCCTCACCTCTGTTAAGAATGTTGGTCGTCCTCGTATTAAACTTAAGCTACAAGTGCAAAGTACAAGCGATGTTATGACGGAAAATGATCTCTGGCGGCCACCCGTGGCCCTGCCGTCGGCGCTAGTTTAGTTTTAATCAAACCTCACGTCTACCTGCTATCCTGGTGGTGAGGCACCCATCTAAATCTAATCAAACATAAACTAAACCTAACCCCATATTTAACCTCCTGACTTAGTAATTCACTCATTGTCTGTTTTGTTTTGGAGGGGGATAATGGCAAAATGAGATATTTTACAATGTAACGAGGAATAGATCCACAGTACAACATATGAAGGACATAGTTTGACAGATGAACATCACCAATCACTTTCCTAGCCACATAGAGGTCAGGAAGCGTGAGTGTACCAAAAATCACAAGAAGTAACATACACTACGATCAGCGTGTGCTTAGGGGCGGAGCTTCCTGACGTCAGTGCATACCATCTATAAATAGTACAAGTGCTTGTGGGCCCTTCGGACCCATGTATTGATGTTTGTAGTAGTAGTATATATTTGACATGTGATTGCAAACTCCAATCGTGTTGTTTGCTGTCGTTGGCCACTAGTCAAAGTGTCTCGGGGTAGAACATGTTCCTTGTGATTCCAACCCTTTGTGTTCCGTGTGATTCCAACACACACACACTCACACACGCACAAAACGTCCATGAGTCTCCTGAGTTTGTGGAATGCGGCATGACGTTACCGCAGAGTTTATTCCTGTAATCTAATACTCCTAAAGTGTTTTTAGCCCAAAACCCCCCTTCAAAATTATTCAATTGACATGGGACCAAGCCGCTTACTACCTACGATTTATTTGCGCTTTTTTTAGCCTACTCTCATCAAAATTGAATTTACAGTTTCGGCTACCCAAAACAGACAGACAGACAGACAGACACACACGCACACAGACACACGGCTACTTCTATAGTATATTAGACAAGTGCTTGTGGGCCCTTCATGACATGCATGTATTGATGTTTGTAGTAGTATACGTATATTAGACAACATGTGATTGCAACCTCCAATCGTGTTGTTGCTGTCGTTGGTCACTGGTCGAAGTGCCTCGGGGTAGACCACGTTCCGTGTGATTCCAACCCTTTGTGTTCCGTGTGATTCCAACCCTTTGTGTTCCGTGTGATTCCAACCCTTTGTGTTCCATGTGATTCCAACCCTTTGTGTTCCGTGTGATTCCAACCCTTTGTGTTCCGTGTGATTCCAACCCTTTGTGTTCCGTGTGATTCCAACACACGCACAATCACACACGCACACAAACGTAAGTCCATGAGTCTACTAAGTTTGTGGAATGCGGCAAGACGTTACCGCAGAGTTTTTCCTGTAATATAATACTCCTAAGTGTTTTTAGCCCAAAACCCCCCTTTAAAAGGATTCAATCGTCATGGGACCAGGCCGCTTACCACCTACGATTTATTAGCGATTTTTTTTAGTCTACTCCCATCAAAATTGAATTTACAGTTTCGGCTACCCAAAACAGACAGACAGGCAGACAGACAGACACACGGCTACTATATAGTATATTAGCGCCTATAGTATATTAGAGGTACGTGACCTCATGGTCAAGTGATAAACAATAACAAAGCAACTCTGGCCACGAGGCTGGCCGAGGAACCCGGGAAAAAAGTATACTTCCAATAGTAATTTATCCCCTAACAAATACATTTAT
This sequence comes from Chionoecetes opilio, assembly GCA_016584305.1. Classification (NCBI taxonomy): domain Eukaryota; kingdom Metazoa; phylum Arthropoda; class Malacostraca; order Decapoda; family Majidae; genus Chionoecetes; species Chionoecetes opilio. The sequence continues at coordinate 486,542 of JACEEZ010002682.1, forward strand.
CAGTATAAAGGATAGAATGCTATTTTCGTAAATGCTTGTTCTATAAGATTATCACATAAAACGCAGTAAATCACACTAAATAAATGTAATTATGAAATTCTGAAGAAATATGCATGAACTTAAAATTCACTCAAACTCGTCGCCGTTTTAAATTTTGTGAGACAGCTTATAACATGGAACATATCAGTAGAAGTAGAATCGTATTAGCTTTCCATTGATATATTTCGTTTTCTGATAAATGAATTAGGAACATGCATAAATTAGCGTTAACTAAATAAAATCAATGGGGGTATAAGCTGGCGCGTTATCCTCCTCACTCACTCTGCACTTGTATGAGTGACCGAGCGAGGGTCTCTCAGCCGGCCTCCACTCCCTCACACCGCAGTCACCGCTCTCACGCACATAGTTGCTACAGCTCATTATTATTACTACTTTTGCAGTGCTTAAGGTGCGTATTAAGCTGCAGTGCGAATTCACTATTCTTTATGAATGGACCCGTTTACACACATCTATAACACGGGAGTTTTATGAAGCTTTGGATGCAATATAAGCTACATCTCACTATACTCATTCATATTGCTTTAAAATGCACCATGAAAAAGATATATGCAGTTTCTTGGGCCAAAATATGACGTGGCCGCGGAACGCGCTGTGATTGGTTGTGACGTAGACAACTTGGGAACATCCCTTCTGCTCCCATCTCTACCCCGCTTCACACAGTCCTCACCTGTATAGCTGGACAAAGAGAACATACTATGTTTGCTTTGTGCCAATCTGCTAAAACACCAGAGAGTGTTCATGATATCTGTGTCCAAAGGCAAGAAAAAAAGTAAACAGTGGTGATAGATATCTACATACTACGTATAGGCGTGATTTCCCTGAAGGAACACGCATGTTACTCATGTGTGTGTGTGTGTAGATGGTGCTACATTCACTGTGCTCATGACCAGCCTCTGTGTGTGTCCCTCACCCGCAGATAAAACAATATCAGATATATTGTTGTCAAAGTCACCGGATTGTTGACTTTATAATACTGTAGATGACTGGTGACTGCTGGGTAACAAACTGGTGACTGATGAGTGGTGAATGTCTGCTGGGTGACTATTGCCAGGTTGACTGGTAACTACGGATTGGTGATTGGTGTTTGTTTGGGTATGCTGATGAAGTAACAAACACCTACATACACACACATACGCACACACACATACACACAACACACGCGGCGTGTGTTGTTGTGACAATGCTGTGGGCACGGGAAGCATCCAAAAGTGTGCAATTCCCCTTCATCTAAGGCTTCTGGGCGATTCATTATGTACTCTTGACTATATATATATATATGAGAGAGTAATAATGGTTGAGAAAGAGTAGGAGAATGTGGAGGGGATAGAGGATGAGTAGGGTGTGGTGGAGGTGGTAGAGGAGGAAGAGGGTGTGGTGGATGTGTGTTGACAGAAATTGGGGGTCACTGGTATGGGGATTTTATAATTGGTCAACGTTACTTGAATGATATTATTCGGGGATGATTTGATAAAAGATTACAACTTGAATGGAGGATTTAACTTAGTCTTATGATTTCACTATATGATTATAGTATGACCACGTCTCACTGCGGAGAGTACTGAAAAGGGGGATGTACTTAAGGGGAAAGGATAATAAGGTTTAGGTTAAAGGGATTTGCTGCCACCAGCCCTGGCGAGTAGTTCACTATGATTACTCCCTGGGCACGTTAGATTAATATTAATATTAGATTGATCTTGGTAGTCGTGGTTGGTACGAGGGGTTATACCGAACAAGGCTGGACTCTTTTGGAAGTGTGGGGCATTATTGTCCTAACACAGAATAATCACCTGGGTTTTTTATAATAACACAAGAACTATATTTGCAAATGATATCCTATTTATTCATAATGACATGGTAAGTCTCTCACTTGAGATCATATTCAACATATAAGGGTTAACACTATACCGAGAAAACTCTACTCGGAAATAAGAAAAGCAACTTTACCTGTTCCTACCCTGACGTAGGAACTGTTCCTAAGTGATGAGAGAAAGCTCTTATGAGCATAAATCTCCTTCACTAGAATTTCTATTCAGTGAATTGCCCTACACTAGGTAACATACCACTTAATATTTATAAACTACACATGGAAGATAGGTATCTAGTAGAGAAAGAATATGGCGAGAAAATGTTGTGTGTGTGTTACAGTAAGACCATGTGGCCTTGGAGGGAACACGAGCCAGCCTACAAGGACGCGTAGAGAACACTCCTGTTAATAACACTTATAAGGATGGGCGGAACATCTATGCCTTAGTGACACTGAACTGTACCTATATATTTATATAGAAATATATAGGTATAATATACTAAGGGAGAAAAAACACAGGAGTTAGGAGCAGATGTCTTACCTACAAGGACGCGTAGAGAACACTGACTCCTCGTGGCATCATGGCCTTCCCGCACCAAAAAGGGAACTTGTTTGAAAAGTCTCACCGTGACCTCAAATGAAAAACTTATAATCCCGAAATAACTATTTAAGTAATGAAAACTCGCGTACCTCAGAAGAGGCTGTCCCTAATACAAACCTGTTACTTTGATGTAGAAGAATTTAATATCTTTAATCTAATATCCAAGAAGGATGGTTTTATATGTAATGTCGACAGTCCGAACGCATATTCAAGAGTGATGTGGTATGGAAGTGTTTCTTAGAACTTTGGTGGGTTTTCATTTTAGCGCGTATTTTTACTAAGATATCCAATCATGAATATGATTGATAACGATGGGGATTATTTTGAAAGCCATTAGGATTCTAGGTGGGTTCCTAAATCTGAGAAGATGGTTGGGAAAGAATGAAAAGAATTGAATACATTAGTTATCACTGATCGCGGAATAATTATTCCACGAATTTTGACTCGCATACGGCATGTCAGGGAGAGAATGGAAGGAAGGAAGAAAGAAATGGCGGGTGAAGGCACGAAAGAAGATAAAACAAAATGGCGTGTAGGATGGCCAAATGATGAGAAAAGATGGCGGAAAGAAAGAAAGATGATGAATCACCCGTGACAAAGAGAAAAAATTAACTACTGACAAGACATAGCTCGGGAATTTTATAATAATAATTTTCCTACTATCTCCCGAATAATGGGCATTACAGATGTGGTAGAGTAGGAGTAGATAGAGGTGGTGGTTGAGAAGGAAGAGGAAATGGAGGTGGTTGAAGTTGAAGAGGAGGAATATGAGAATGAGGAGGAGGAGGGTGTGGTGGATGAGGAGGGGGAGGAGGAATTGGTGGTGGTAGTTCGCACACACCAGTCGGTGGTTCGGTGGTCACATTGTACATCTTATTTTCTTATATAATCTTATTACTATACACCTATCTCTATCAGCATTCCTTCCTATTTATCGTTCATTAATTATGTGATTATGATAGTGACACTAGGATAACTATTAAGAGTAGTTGTAATGGCCGACTAGTTGTAGAAACAGGAGAAACTGGAGGTGGAAGTTTAGTTGGAAGTGGAGGAGTGGTGGTGGAGGGAGTATTTCATTGATATATTTCGTTTTCTGATAAATGAATTAACACCATGCATAAATTGCCGTTAACTAAATAAATCGCCATGCCCCTCTCTCTCTCTCTCTCTCTCTCTCTCTCTCTCTCTCTCTCTCTTTCACTCATATATCTCTTTCATTCATTCTCTCCTCTCTCTCTCTCTCCTCTCTCTCTCTCTCTCTCTCTCTCTCTTCTCTACTCTCTCTCTCTCTCTCTTCTATATATATATATATATATATATATATATATATATATTTTTTTTTTTACGTTGTAGCCTATAGCGCCTGTAGGCATATGGAGAATCTTGATGTTGGTCGAACTCACCCGTTGGTGGCGCAGGCTGGATTTTTATAGTGACACCTGTGGTCTCAGGTGAAGATTCAATTTTCTATGATGTTCTTGATCTTCAGTTTAAGCGCATGCAGCCCCTAGAGTCCACCGTCACACTCGCAATCGGCAGACAGGTATACGCTGAAAATGGGGGTTGTTTTGGGCCCACCGAAAATGGCTTTGAAGTTCCCCCTTGGGTTTGGGGACTTGAATTCGGACTTTTTTTTCCCCCCTACCGGGCCCTCTTAAAAGGGGTTGGCCCCCCGGCGGGATTCGAACTGGGGACATTGAGTTTTTGAAATCCAAGACCCAACCATTGGGGCCCCCCCTCCCCATATTATATATAAAAATATATAATATATAATTTTATATATATATATATATTTTATATATATATATATGCAGAGAGAGAGAGAGAAAAGGAGAGAGAGAGAGAGAGAGAGAGAGAGAGAGAAGAAAAGAGAGAGGGGAGGGGCGGCGCGGCGATCTATTTTAGTTCGCTAATTTGTGCATGGTCCAATTTATGTTTAGAAAACAAAAATATATCAAGGGAAAAAAAAAGGCTAATAAATAAAAAATTAAAATATGTTCCATGGTTTTGGAATTTTTTATTGGAATTTGGAGGAGTGGTGGGGGAGGGAATGGGAGTAATGGGGTGGAGGGGGAGATTTGTTATTATGATAGTGACACAAGGAAAACTTTAAGAGTATTTTGTAGTGGAAAGTGCAAAACATAAGGGAAAAAAGGGGGAAGGGGGAAGTGTAGTTGGAGGGGGGAGGACTGATGGTGGAGGAGTAGGAGTAAATGGAGGTGGTGGAGCAGGGGGAAAGTAATGAAGGTTGTGCTGGTGGAGGATGAGGAGGGGGAATAGGAGAAAAATTTGAAAGGAGGAGGAAAAGGGAAAGGATTTAAACAAACAACAGGGGAAAACCCCTCCCAAACATAATTAAAGGAGGATTTTTGGGCCTCTTGCGGAGTAGGGGAAAGAAAATTTATTTTTACTGTGGAGCAGCACCCTTGACCTTTTGGGGTTGCTGGTCTGTATTGGACATTTTGCCGTCCCCCAAAACCACCGGTAGCGCCGGTCGTTTTGGGGGGCGCACAAATTTTCCTAATCTTAAAATGGGGTATCTCACTAATACTGTTAAACATCAAAAAAAATCAGCATAAACTGCCCTACAAATATGGGGCCCTAAAAGATTTCCAATCTATAATTTTCCTTAAGTAGAAAAAATGGGCCCCTTTTGTAGAAGGGGTTTAAGTGTTTATATATGGGTTATTTTTAAAGCCAAAAAGGGTAGTGGTATTTTCCATTTTTGGCGTAAAAAAGTCCAGGAAATCCCCCCAAAGCAGAGTCGTGTGATTTTCTTCTTTTTGAGCCCGGTATGTTTAGGGGATTTTAATTCCCTACCCCCTTTACATTTTTTAAAATATAACAGGAATATACCCCTTTAGTCCAACATCTTGATACATAGTCTGACAATGAACACCATCAATCACTTTCCCAGCCATCAAAACGGGGGTTAGTACGCGTGAGTGTCCCGCTTTTTTGCAGGGGAGGTAATGCCTTGGGTTTTTATCACCGCACGGCCCGTAAAGGCCCCGCCATATGCTCGGGGGGGGAGCTTGTGATGTCAGTGCCTACTATCCCAGAAACTCTTGATAAAAAGGGTCCGCCCCTACATAGCCCTTGTTTTAAAAGCTGCTTTGCACCATCTTGCTGCCAGGGCCTCTCCGTTCAAATGAGACCCTCGGGAAAATTTTCGGCATGACCCCGGGCGGATTTATGGTGTGCGGGCTCAGGCCGGGGGGGAGTGCGGGCCACTTTATCTAAATTAAAATGGATCCCCGGATCTGGGCTAGCTGTGGGCCGGGTACTTTAAATCAGCCACCAGCCCCCCCAGCCCCCCCCCCCCATCTTGCCATCAACAAAAAAAATACCTGGGGCCCGGGCCCCGGCGTGGGTGGGTGTTTGGGTTCTGGCATGGGGATAGCCTTATTACCACCTACACTACTATTAAAACCTATTACTCTACTACTATTCCACCTACTACTTTCTATTACCACCTACAACTACTATTAACACCCACTACTACTACTAAACTTCCAAACCCAGTGGATCGTCCCAAACCCTTCCCAAATCATTTATTTTTTCGGGGATTTCACAGACAACAGGGGTGTTGCGAGGGCCCTACAGGGGGGTGTAGTGACAGGGGTCCCTTTCGAGGGGCCCTACAGGTGTGTAGTGGGCAGGTGTGTTTTCGAAAGGGCCCTTTCAGGTGTTTAGTTACAGGTGTCTTTTCAGGCCCCTACAGGTGTATAGTGCCAAGGGGTTTTTTGCGAGGCCGTACCCGGTTTTATTTACAGTTTTCCCTTTCGAGGCCGTACAGGTGTGTATCAGGGGGGTCTTGCCCAGACCGTACAGTTTGTAGTGACAGGTGTGGGTTTCGAGGGGGCCGTACAGGGGTGTATTTACCCGGGGTGTTGCGAGGCCGTACGGTTTTGTAGTGACAGGGGGTGGTGTATGTGGTAAAACGAGAGAGGCTAAATTCAGTGTTAACCCCCCAGTGTGTGTGTCTCTTACCTAAAGGCGAACGCGCAGTTCTCGTCCAACATAAAGGGGTCAGGGCCCCTTAAAAACCCCCGCGGCCACGGGGGACGGCCGGGCCACAGATGTCCTAAAGCTACTCTCGGGGATTACAGGAAGTTTAAATAAATCAAAAACCTTTGGCCTAATCAATAAACCTTTCTTAATTAGGTATATTGAATTGAAAGTAGTTAGTTTCGTACACTGATTTTGAGTATTTTCGTACATACCTGGTGTCGTTTCGTAACTCTAGTAGTCAAGTTCAACTCTGAGCTGAGTGTACGAAACGACTATGGTTTCATATAGACTACGAAACAACTTTTGGTAATAATGGACGAGTTTCGCGGTCGTTTTCAGAGACATCAACTATTTTTTCTTGGCCTACAATAGGTGCTTGTTGCAATGGAGATAGTTTTATTTTGCGCAACCCCCCCCCCCAAAAAAAAAAATAATAATAATGATGAAACCTAACCTAACCTTATAGGTTTTAATGAAACCTAACCTAACCTTATAGGTTTTAATGAAACCTAACCTAACCTTAAAGGTTTTAATGAAACCTAACCTAACCTTATAGGTTGTAATGAAACCTAACCTAACTTTAACCACAAAGTATACTTTTTTTTCTTCTTTTTTTTCTCGCAAAATAAAGCTATCTCCATTAGAACAAGCACCACTTATTAGGAAGCGCTATGATCATTTGTATCATAACCGCACTCAGGTCTGCTTCCGTTCCCCACTAATTGTTAACAAGTATAAAAAAATATACTTATATCTATATCTACCTATATAAAAAAAAGTATACCATATCCACCTATATTTTTTTATTAACTAGTAGGTGGATGACTGGAGTGGGTAGATGGATTAAGAGTGGATGGGCTGGGTGGGGAGTGGGTGCGGGTGTGTGTGGGTGTGGGTGTGGGTGTGGGTGTCTGGGTGTGTGTAGGTGTGGGTTGGTTATGGCAAGATGGCGGACAGTTGGAACCAGTGCTGAGCCAGGCTTCCGCGATCCATGTTATATAGATCAGTGGTGCGGGCCCCTGAATGAAATGTGGTTCAGAGGTCTTTCATTAGTTTTATTGAAACTTTTTCCACCCATATTTTACATTATGTTGGTTGTAATTTGTGGCATGCATGTACATGCATGTACATGTAGCATGTACATGCATGTACATGCATTGTACCAGTGTTCGAGCAGTGTTTAAGAAAGGTCCAGCATTCAGATTTTCATTGAAAACATATTTTTTCCTCTGGGGTGCGGGGCCCTTGCGGGTGTAGGGCTCTAGGCCATGACCTACTCGGACCCCCCCTAAATCCGCCACTGGCATGACCCCGCAGTATATCTTGCTATACATGTATAAATGATATACTGTTATCTTCGGAAATGTTTGTTATATAAGATTATCACATAAAACACAGTAAAACACATTAAATAAATGTCATTTTGAGACTCTGAAAAATATGCATGAACTTAAAATTCACTTAAGCTCGTCGTCATTTAAAACTTTGTGAGACAACTTATTACATA
>JACEEZ010002682.1:494932-534249 GCA_016584305.1 Chionoecetes opilio
GACACATATCAATAAAAAAGCAGAAATTTATTAGCTTTTCATTGATATATTCACGGTTTTGGATAAATGAATAGCACCATGCATAATTAGCGTTAACTAAATAATCGCCGCGCCGCGCCGCTTCTCTCTCTCTCTCTCTCTCTCTCTTCTCTCTCTCTCTCTCTCTCTTCTCTCTCGGAACTGCTCTTCTGAATTGCCAAATGGCCTAAACCCTAAGGGCCTAACTCCCTCCCGAGGCATCACTGCATCAGACTTTTTATTTTCATCCCTTTCTGTCCATCTTATTAATGCAGAGCTGACCAGTATTCTTAACTAATAGAGACCTATTGCTTTATGGTGGTAGGTCACACCTGCACCTGCTAATAGTATATTGTTGTTATTATTATATTATATTCACTATTATTTTTTTTAAGAGTATGTAATAGGCGTTGTAGGCTTTTATCAACACTGCCTGTTCTTGTGATCCGAAGTGGTAGCGCGTGATCAGACTGCCCGTGAATGACCAGAGGCGGAGGGCTGGAGACTAGTGTTTCGATATGGGCGTCAGAAGGGTTTTCATAACCCAGTTATCCATGACGCAGCGGATTGTTATCTGTGTTGATTCTAACACGTCCTATTGTTTTTACACTTATATGTACAAAATTAATGTATGTACAAATCTCTTCAGTATACAAGCACGTATATTAGTAAGAGATGTTATTAAAGCGAAGGTCTGGAGTGAACTGATCTCTCCCTGTGGGCGGCAGCGATCGCCGCCTTACCTATGCCACGTGTATAATTACAGGTGGCCTAGAATCTAATGGGCGGCAGCCAATGAAGCCGCTACAACTAAGGTGCTAAATATTTAAGTTGCAAATGCTTAATATTACTGGGTGTCCAATTATTCTATCCCAGTATTTATCATTTACTTAAATTACCTTAAATAATACCCATTACCATTTAAATTATATATATATACATCCCTATTCACCCCTATGACGAGCGGAAAATACCTCACTCCCAAGGGGGGGGGGAAACAAAACCACCACTCTACCAATTATGAGAGGGTGGTTGACGGATAATTTCCAGTTAGGTTAGGTTTCATTAAAACCTATAAGGTTAGGTTAGGTTTAATTTTTTTTTTTTTTTTTTGGCGCAAAATAAAACTATCTATTAGAACAAGCACCTATTGTAAAACAAGAAAAAATAGTCGGTGTCTCTGAAAACGACCGCGAAACTCTCGTCCATTATTACCGAGACCTTTCCCGTCCTTAATAGTGGTTTTATTTTCGGTTATAATGTACGAGAACTTCGCGTTCGTTCTCAGAGACACCGACTAATTTTTCCTGGCCTACATTAGGTGCTTTTTCTAATGGAGATAGTTTTATTATCCGGAAACCCATTAAATATATATATATATATATATATATATAATCATCAAATTTTATGCATGGTTAAGATTAGGTTAGGTATACTTAGTGGTTAAGGTTAGGTTAGGTTTCATTAAAACCTATAAGTTTAGGTTAGATATTCTTTGTGGTTAGGTTAGTTTTTATTAAAACCTATAAGTTTAGGTTTGGTATGTTCTATTCAATTACTTCCCTGTTATCTGAGACCCTGACTAGTTTCTCCCGGCCAAGTTTTAGTGCTTTTTCTGATGGAGATACAGTGTTTTTAAAGAAAACTGCGACCATAAAATTCGGTGATGAATTATTATTATTATTATTTTTTTATTTTTAATATGGGTCTCCGGAAAATAAAACTATCTCTATTAGAAAAAACACCTATTGTAGGCCAGGAAAAATTAGTCGGTGTCTCTGAAAACGACCGCGAAGTCCTCGTCCATTATTACCTTATTTTCTCCAGACCTTCACAGATCCCTTCAGATACCTCTAAAACGCAATTATAAAGTGGGGGAGAGATGCCCCTTTCAAACACCCCTCCACCATATATTACCCCCGCCCTGGACAACAAAAAATAATATTACTAACCTAACCTCACTATAACCTAACCTAACCTTACCAATAACCTCCTAGCGAGACCAACGGGCGAGAAAGAACTAACACTTTACAAGGTAAGGTATTATTGAGGTTAGGTTAGTAATTTTTTTATTTTTTTATCTCACACATGATAAATACGTTTTAGAGATATCTGAAGAGATCTGTGAAGCTCTGGAGAAGAACGAAACATCCACTAATAAGGGCGAGATATTCCGTCGCAAATCACTACTTTCGGAGATATAAGATGTTTTTAATAGGAAGGAGAGTGTATAAGAGATATGAAAATGACCACCTAACCCCACCTTTTGACTCACTAACCTAACCTAATCAAACTTAACCCCACGTTTTAACCTCCTGACTAAAGCCAAATTTGCATAAAAAGTGCCCGCGGCAAGGGTAAAATCAAGACGATGTAGGTCACAAGCCGAAGATTAGTGAGGCGCACGTAAACACTTGTGTCTCTCCTCCCTATAAACAACACATCACATCTACAAACGTAATGATTTACAATGGAAGCTCATAGAGAGAATGTTTCCTAGAATTCAATAAGGTAAACAAAAAATCTACTCCCAATTGTGTAGGGAATTCTGATCTTAGTGTAAAATAATACCCAAGAGGTCGTGAGACCTACGCGTGATAATGGTAACAGGTCACTATGGCCCACAGCTTTTCTGGTCCTAGTCATTCCGGACCCCAACTTTAGTCATTCCGGTGTAGGCCCTGACTAGCTAGCCGGCCCGGATAGCTACCCTGCCGCTTATTTATCCTAAATTACTCTACAAAACTTAACCCAAACCTATGCTAAGCCTAACTGACCTAAATCAAATATAAACCAAGCCTTAACTTAACCTAAATTCAACCTAAACATAACCTATTATAAACATCTAAAACAATTTTTTTAGAAACAATAAAATAATCCTATATTATCTAAAAAATAAAAACACAATTTATACTTAGCAAACCTTGGTGTGTATGTTGTCTAGGTTGGCAGAGGACTGAATGAACAATAGTTTACAGGTAGCATTTCGGCTCGTGTGTGGCGATCGAAAAGAGAGTCGGACAATCGAAACTGTGTGATAATCATTTGAGTATATGTAATTGGTATGAAGTGACTTGGTTATTAAGATCAGGGGACAAGTGCTTGATGTGTATGGATTCTAATAATTTAGTGTCACTAGAGAAGTTTGCCTTTGATAGGATACTAAAGTCATTCATAGAAAAAGGGTGCTCTAGATCATGTGAGTGTGAGCGGATTGCAGATTGCGTAGGTGAAGAGATGGGTCGACCAGTACGTGCAGAGACATCTTTATGTTCAGAGAACCTAAGGGTTAAATTCCTTGCAGTCTCGCCGATGTATCTAGCGTTACAGCTAGAACATTTGAATTCGAAAATTATATTAGAGATAAGAGCTTTAGGTATAGGGTCTTTATATTTGAAATGTGTTCTTAAGGTAAATGGATTAGTAAAAATAAATTTAAATTTTGAGTTAGGAAGGTGTAACTTAAGTAAACAATTGAGTTTTTTACGAATGATATAACTGAGATGGCCATAAAATGGAAGTTTAATATAATGTGTGTCTAATGTAGGTTCGGGTTGGTTCGACTTGGGGTTGAACTTTTCATTTAGGAATTTAGAGATAGTTGTTTCAATCAATTTGAGGGGGTAGCCATTATTTTGAAAAAAAATTAGTAAGGAATTTGATTTCATTATCGAAGGCAAACCAATTGGAAGAGAAACTATAGCATCTGTGTAGTAAGGTCTTAATAGTATTGATTTTAAAAAGATTAGGGGATGAATGAAACATATTGAGTTCCTAAACCTGTGAAAGTAGGTTTTCTATAGACTGAGGTGGTAAGATAATTATTTTTAGGGGTAATTAGGATATCCAAAAAAAAAAAAAAAAACAACTTAAACTCGTCGTCATTTAAAACTTTGTGAGACAACTTATTACATAGAACATATCAATAGAAGCAGAAATTTATGAGCTTTTCATTGATATATTTCGGTTTTTGATAAATGAATTAGCACCATGCATAAATTAGCGTTAACTAAATAAATCGCCGCGCCGCTCTCTCTCTCTCTCTCTCTCTCTCTCTCTCTCTCTCTCTCTCTCTCTCTCTCTCTCTCTCTCTCTCTCTCTCTCTCTCTCTCTCTCTCTCTCTCTCTCTCTCTCTCTCTCTCTCTCTCTCTCTCTCTCTCTCTCTCTCTCTCTCTCTGAACTTGCTCTTCTGAACTTGCCAAATGCCTAAACTCCTAAGGGCCTAACTCCCTCCCGAGGCATCACTGCATAAGACTTTTTATCTTTTCATCCCTTCCTGTCCATCTTATTAATGCAAGAGCTGACCAGTATCTTAACTCATAATTATCAGCCTACAAAAAGTTATATAGAGACTTATTGATTTATGGTGTAGGTACACCACCTGCACCTGCTAATAGTATATTGTTGTTATTATTAATATTATATTACTATTATTGTTATTTTTAATAGTATGTTAATGTTAATACTATATTGTTGCACGAACCAGGATAACTTATAAAGTAGTTGCACAGTCACAGTAAAGTAGTTGCACAATCAGGTTAAAGGGATTGATTTATTATTGATCGTCATTACTATTTCGATATTAAAATCTTATGAATTTGACACCAGGTTTCTCTCGTTATTGAGGCTTTGGATGGACCCAGAGTTAGCGGTGGTGGTGATGGGCAATACGCAGGACGTTCACGAACTTTTGAACCATTCTGTCCTCCGCAACACACGCCTTGCCCTCTACATCACGCCCTACGCCAACGTACCCGGTGGTGTGTAGTGAAAGTGATATAATTAAATGACCGAAAAAAATAATGACAATACTGCATCCTTGTATATGCACTATGCATGCCTTTGTTTGTATGTATGTATGTACATTTTCAAACAATTTCTCTCTCTCTCTCCTCTCTCTCCCTCTCTCTATTCTCTCTCTCTTCTCTTCTCTCTCTCCTTCTTCTCTCTTCTTTCTCTGTCTCTTTTTCTTTCTTTTCTCTGTTCTTCTCTTCTCTTCCTTCTCTTCTCTGTCTCTGTCTCTTCTTCTCCTCTCTCTCTCTCTCTTCTCTCTCTCTCTCTCTCTCTCTTTTTCTCTCTCTCTCTTTCTCTCTCTCTCTCTCTCTCTCGTTTATTCATTATAATAATATATGAAATTCTAATTTATAATTTTATAGGCAGGATTGGAAGGGTTTACAGACCATCGGAGTGCTTTTATTGCCGGGGGGGAATGCTGGTTTTTCCCGATTATACATGGAATTTGGATTCTGGCATCCCCAGCAAAATGGATCTTTTTATCAAAAAATTTACTTTTTGATTGTCTCTCTCTCTCTCCTCTCCTCTCTCCTCTCTCTCTCTCTTCTCCCCCTCTTCTCCCCTTCCTCTCTCTCTCTCCTCTCCTCTTCTCTCTTCTCTTCCCCTTCTTTTTTATATATATATATTATAATATATACGTGATATAATATATATATTATATAATATTATTATATAAAATATATAATAAAATATATAATTATTAATATATTATTAATTATAATTATATTATATATATTATATATATATATATAAAATATATATACGTGTATATATATATATATATATATATATATATATTTATTTAATATATATATATTATATTATATAATATAAAATTATATATATATTATATATAATATAATAATATATATATATTATTATATATATATATATAAATATATATTTATATATATATATATTTTATATAATTTATATATAATTATAATATATTTTATATATTATATATAAATATATATATTTTTTCCTATATATTTTATATATATATGGTACACATACATGTATATTTTTTAACTATATGGAAACTTCAAGGGCCATCAATTTAAAGATCGTCGCATTGACAATTTCCCATACAACAACATGAGCGTGTCAGGATGACCCTGGCACTGTGGTGCGTATGACTGATTCATTAAACACAGTATGATAAAGTTCTTGCCCGTCATTTTAAAACTTTACGTGATATAACATAAAAGATTTATTTTTTTTTTCGTCATTTGAAAGTAAGGCTAGATTTTTTTATATAAAGTGCATTGATTGGCACAACCCAAATAATAACCCAAAAAATTACAAAAAAATAAGCAGGATATTAAGTGGGTTCCCCCTGGAAGTCAAATGGACCGTATCCAACGCTTTGTGTCAGGGTGGAACGCCGAGTGGGGTGGTCAAGGGATGTTTGCAGCCTATGTTGTCTCAAAAAGGGCTTTTTTGACCAGTGCATCGGGGTCATTATGGTATCTTCTGCCTCTGGGGATTTCTGTTTTTTTGGTGACGGCCTGTTTTCTGGGACAGGGGTGCCTTTGAAGTGTGAAAGGGTGACCCGTTTTTATCCTGTGAATACAAAAGTAGGGAAAGGGGGTCGCCCTTTGCCCACCCCTTTTAAACACTTGTAATTTGTAGATCAAATTGATTGTGGAGCACCCTCGGCAACCCAAAGATCACGACTTTTTTTTTGCTGATGGTGCAGTAATCTTTGCGAGTCGATCGGTCCTGGTGAGGGCCCTTTCGAGGCGTTGCCGAGGAGGCAAAACCTGTGGGATTGAGGTCTCCTGCCTAAAGACCCAGGGTCCAGGTGTTTAAAGCTTATAAATGAAAAAGACAGTAGTTCATGCGTGCGGGGGTTTTTTGAGATCTTGGAAAATTTTACCCCTAGGAGCGCAGTCCTAGACGGCGGGTAACGTAAAGAAGTCTTACGGCGGTTTGGGCATAGCTCAGGGTGTTAGGGGACTCGTCACATGATATTTGGCGTTGTCGGTACCTGTGCAAAAGGGGAAAAAGATCTTAAAAGTCGCTTGTGATCCCTGTTTTTTATGGATTGGACATGGACACTAAATAGCGACTTGAAGAGGTGAATCGATGACTTTCGAAATAAGGTTTTCGTAGAACTTTGGGTATCGCTCTGGGCCGATTAGTGTCAAATCAGGATTGCCCCGTGAGACGAATAAGGCCTATTCCCTGTATAGCCCCAAAAGCGAAAACTTCCCTTATGGGCAGTGGCACGTCCCCTAAAACCCAACCCTTTTCCCAACGGGTTGTATCTGTAAGAGATAATCCGGCGTGGAGGGGCCAGGGGGGCGCCAACAAGACATGGGCTGGGGCAAGACATTTTGACGTTTCCTGTCAGAGTTGCTTTTAGGGGAAGGGACCAGCATGGCGACTCGTGGTGAGCCCCGAGAGTGGGTCTAGGGTGGGCGAGGCGACGCCCCCCCGACGTATCCCCCTAATATTGATTGATTGATTAAAAATAAAAAATGTCGTAGCCCCAACCTAGGAAGCACAGGCCAGTTTGAAAAAACTTTTTTTTTTAACCCCCCCGCAGTTGGGGTTTTTTCCCCGGTAGTACTGCCCCGAGTTTTTGTAATGTTATATTTTTTTTCCCGTTTTTCAATTTAATTTTTTGAATGGGAAAAATGTTTATTCATATATTTTATTGCCCGTTTGAATGCCGTAGGTAAATATGGGGGTACGCTATGCTGCGCGTGGCCCGGCGCTCATTCATTGCATTTTCCATGACCGGATGGGTGAAATCCACACTCCGAAACACTGGCTATGGGAACCGGGTTTCCCCAAATTACCTTCCCCGGTTTTCCCAGGACCCATTTAGCCAACCCCCCAAAAAAGTGGATGAACAAGTTTAATGGGCTGGTCCCATATTACTTTCTTCCTTAAAACCCCGGGGAAAGGGATCGCCGGGAATTTGGCGAGCCCTTGCGGGAAAAAACCTTTTTTTCCTTTTCGCCCAAAAACTCTAGGGAGGCGGAGCTCGACCAACAAGTAATCAGTGTGGTGTTTTGCCCCGGTCGCGGGGGGAAGGGACTTGCTTTTCCCTCTGATAACTCAAAAATTGGGGCTGCCTGACCCCACCCTGGCACCCGGTACTGTGAAAGTAAGTTGTTTAAATTTTTAATTTAATTTCCTTTCTCTATAAGCCCCTGTATTTGAGATGTGTATTTCACCTAAGAGAAGTTAGCCCAATAAAATTTTTAGTTAATCTGACCAGTAGAGATATATGGTTTAAAATTATTTCTTTTTGAAGACGAAGAGGAGGGGGGTGTCAGCCTGGCAAAAAGCCTCCCCCCAGGTTTTCCTCATTTCCCCCTGGGGGTTTGGGGTGCGTGAAAACATTTGGGGGAAAACACATTCTGATTTACATTTTTTTGGCCATGGGCTCTTTTTTTGATAGTGTGGAACATTCTGTGGTTTCAGCAGAAAATAAAAGTAGCTACCCTTATGAATTTTTGAAAAAAGGGTATAATTTTGGAGGGTATAAAAATAGTTTTTTTTTTTTTTACAGTTCTGTATGTATGAGGTGTCAGGGACCGTAATGCAAAAACAGTGAGGCAAGACATCCATCTTGAAGCTGGCAGGGGCCCAAGGCCCCCAATTAGAGGAAGTATTTTAATATTTTTTTCATTCGCTAAAAAAGTTCACTTATTTTTTTTTAAAAAATTTTGGGAAAAAATAATTGTATCACTCAAATTTTTTTTGCTTCCCCCACCAATATTAAGGATAATTACGTTTTTTTAAGCTAAAAATTAGATTCATCATTGGGTTTTTTTTATGAATTTTTTAAATGCCGCGGACACATGTGGCATAGGGATACCTATAAAGGTCATGAATTATAGCGATACCTGTCCAGGGTTAATCTACGTTCACACTTGACACTGTTAGCCATGGACTGGGCGGTTTTGCTAGGGCGGGGGCGGGTAGTTTTGGGGGCCCCGACAAGTGTTTACATGTTGACAGAACCCGCCCCCATTCCCAGGGAATTCCGCTCTCATAATAAAAATAAAAAAACACGAAAAACAAACGAAAAACGAATTTACTTAAAATAACATAAAAAGTTGTTTTTTAAATAAATTAGGGTTTTAATACCAATATATCTTTAAAAACGATTTAATTTACATAAAAAGGGATTTTAAAATGTATTTTTTCCAATTTTGATATTTTTGTATGTGTTTGGTTGTATTTCGGGATTTTTCGGTATGTTTTTGGGTATTTCGGGAAAATTTCGGTGTATTTTTGTATGTGTTTGGTGTATTTCGGTGTATTTCGGGATGGTTTTAATTTAATGTATTTTTGGGGTATTTCGGTTGTTTTAATTAAGTTTTTCGGTGTATTTCGGTATGGTTTAATTAAGTGTATTTTTGGTGTTTTCGGTATGTGTTTAATTAGTGATTTCGGTATAAGAGATACCCACGCTACAACCCGTCCACCCGGGACCGCCCGCGTCTGTCCCCTGATCCCCACTACCCCCCGGTCAGCCCGTGATAGCATATAGGACATTTCAAGGGGGGCATAGGGTTTCCCTTTGGGGAAACATCGCAGCCCTAAACAACACCAAGAACGGCTTTTTTTTTATACGGCATACGACAAGACGGCTTTGTTATACTTGAAGTTCAAAATTAAAGGTCAAGCGAGTGTGAGTTTGATTTAATTATATTTTATCGTCATGATCGTTGATTATCTCAGAAAAATGTAATCAACTATTACACTACGTGTAGTGTATTATCCCCTTTTTCTTGGGTATTTGGATTTCAAAAATTTTTTTTAATTGGCTTTCTGTCAATATTATAGAACCCCAATTTTCTGCTGCCCAGCCCTGAGTCGCCCACGGCAAACGCTACGCACCATTTACGGGGGGAGTGGCTGGGGGGCAGTTTTAAGCCCTTGGGGGCCCACCGCTGGGAAAATGCCCCTCCATGGCAACAGCGTTAGTGTGACCGCGCCTTAGGTTTTTTCTTCTTTTTTTTTTGAGGCTCAGAGATTACCCGATATTCTTGAGGGCTGTGATGGTTTTCCCCAGCCGTGGGGGCGAAGGCTGAATTATTTAGTGACACCTATGATGGTTTGATATGGTCATGTGCCCCCTGGTGCCCTCCGCCGTATTGCAGTCGAAGGTGAGGTCGATGGGTAGCATGGGTATCGTCGGCTACTCGACGGGGAAGAAAATTTTTCTCCCCGGGGAGACCCTTTAATCGGGACCTTGTGCTCACCACTGCCAGGTTTTAATCCTCCGACCCTCCCGGGGTTTTAAAATGGGCCCCAAGAGTTTTCCCCGGCGGGAATCAGTTTAAAAACTGATTTCGTACCAACACAGCCCGCCCCTGTCACGGGGTAAACCCTAGTCTTTAAAATTGCATCTGTTCAAAACTGGTTTTTAGTAAGCAAAATAATATTAGTCTAGGGCCAAGGGCTGAACAAATCATTTTGTGGTACCCATGCGGTAACAGCTCATAATATCCATCGAAAGGAAAAAATTTCACTTTTCGAATCTGGCAATGAAAATTTCGAAATCGTGTAGCTTCATGGTGAATTTTTGGTTACCATGACAACCACATTACATATTTCAGACCAACATGTTTAGTCTAGTAGTCCAGGGGACCCCACGTGCTCCCCCTGGACAATCTAATGAGACCTACTTTTTTAGATGCACAAATATGTCTAGAAAACAAATATCAATGTTAACACTGTCAACTAATGTCCCATGGGGTTCGTATGGCGGCCATCGTCGATCGCGAAATATTTGTCTTTCTCGAAACTACCATGTCCGTAAAATCAATCGTACCCAAATTCGTACCAATGTCCATAAAATCACAAATAATGTAGTTACAAATTTAATTTTGGTGCCCACGTGACAAGAATAACATGGCCTATTGTAATAAGAACAATTAATGCAGTAATTGATACAAGTTTAGTCATGTAACGGCAAAAACCTAAAAAAAGGCGGAAAAATTACTTCGGTTTCGCCAACAACTTTCAACATAAATGACAATACCTCCACTAATATACAACATACTGGTCAGTTTAACATATCAAAATCATCGCCTATTATTCCCCCATCTAATACAGTCAAACAATTGACATATATATATATGACTATCATACATTAATTGTTACCAATGTTACTCACCCCCCTAGTGAAACTTTATGTTGTCAAATACAAACATACGAGAAAAGTCAGAAAACAATGTTTCCTTTCTATTAAACTTTAACAAGTGATGTAGGGCAGCTAGATACGCTGTCAGTAGAAGTGAGTAATTGACATTTGGTATAATTACAAATAACAGAGTCAAATCCTGACCAAGTTGAAGGCTGCGTTATGGGCAGCAGCTCTATGGGCCTGATCAGTGTCTACGTTACGGTTCTCCTCTCGCTCCTGTGCCCGGATGTGATTTCGATATTCCGTGGTGAAGGACATTCTGCATTCGGAATGGAACTGTGTTTTAACGGCAAATAAGTAATTTCCTTTCACCTGTCGGTATAGACGAGTCTTTCCCAGTTCAAGGGCCTGGGACTCGATGCTTTCCCAAGCAGGCTCTAAGTGTTTCTATGATAGGAATTTGATAGGTCTCTCGGTTTTTCCAGATACCTTTATTTCAAACTTCTCGCAGAACATACATTCAGGTGGGAATAGTTGAAAACTCTCAGCAGATGACAGTTTGCGCGGAGAGTGATGCTTCGTGGACATAGATGCTACGGTCGAATCATTCAAGCGATGTAAGTTTGCTGTGAAGCGCTGGTAACATGGTCTGTGGTATCCTATCATCTCCAAGTCAACGCCTTCGAGAGTCTGTGGTATCTGAGCACACACTGCTTCCATACGGCGAGGTGAATTGAGAGGTTCAGCCATTCGATTTTCACGGATTTCATGTAGATATGCTAATTTTTCATCTGGGTTTCCTCTCACATTTCTGAAAGATGTCAAGGGACCATAGTCTCGGATGTCTATTGCGTGTACGATACATGATGGGCATGTTAGGGTTTTCAGATCTGGCTGATATTTTGTCGCTTTTTCGTTTCCTCGTGCTAGCCATGATTTAGTTCAGTTATATTCCACCACCAGAAAGAACTACGGATGTACCACACATAATGTTAGGTCACTGACATACCATCTACACTATCACTCACCGATGCATCTGAGGAGAAAGAAAGTAGTGTTAATTGACATCGTATACAGGTTAGCGATACACATGAGCAATACAGTATTGTATGAGAAACAAACATATATATACAATATATATACATATATGACATGACACATGGAGCAAAACAGTGTTTACAAATGGCAACTGAACAATACTAAGTTGTATTATCTAGTTGTCCATGATTAACTGGTAAAATTTAATATAAAACTAAGTTTTATCGAATGTATGTATTTGATGTAAGTAAAGTTTCACTAGGGGGGTGGGTTACATTGGTAACAATTAGTGTATGATAATCATATATGTATGTCAATTGTTTGACTGCATTAGATGGAAGAATAATGGACGATGATTTTGATATGTTAAACTGACCAGTATGTTGTATATTAGTGAAGTTATTGTCATTTATGTTGAAAGTTGTCGACGAAACTGAAGTAATTTTTCCGCCTATTTTTAGGTTTTTGCCGTTCCATGACTAAACTTGTATCAATTACTGCATTAATTGTTCTTATTACAATAGGCCATATTATTCTTGTCACGTGGGCACCAAAATTAAATTTGTAACTACATTATTTGTGATTTTATGGACAAAATATTTTGGTCATTTCGAGCAAGTCAAATATTTCGCGATCGACGATGGCCGCCATACGAACCCCATGGGACATTAGTTGACAGTGTTAACATTGATTTTTGCTTTCTAGACATATTTGTGCATCTAAAAAAGTAGGTCTCATTAGATTGTCCATGGGGAGCACGTGGGGTCCACTGGACTACTAGACTAAACATGTTGGTCTGAAATATGTAATGTGGTTGTCATGGTAACCAAAAAATCACCATGAAGCTACACGATTTCGAAATTTCCATTGCCAGATTTCAAAAGACGACAAAATTTTCTTTCAGTTGGTATATTATGAAGCTGTTACCGCATGGTTACCACGAAAGTCGATTTTAAAGACACTTCTCAGTTTTGGCCCCTAGACTATATGAATACATTGATATGCAGCCTATTTTTCTTTTGGAAATAATATATGATAAGTGTTTTTTGTTTGAAGAAACATGTCCATTGATCAATAAATCTTAATAATTCATATCAATCTCATTATTTATCATCGCATGCATCCTATTTGCCTTATAGTGCACAGTATGTTACGATCTCCCCTTTGGGTAATGACGAAGATAATGTAAAATTTTGAAAATAATTGAAACTAAGAGAAAACCAGGTTCGAAGTCGATTTTCATTAAGAAAAAAAAAATGCAATATACCAATAGGTAATTAATTCAAGTAATAAAATAAATAGACAGATACAATAACTGAACACAGAAGTAAATAAGAAAAATACAAACACGATAGATACATAAACTATTTTAACACTTTATTTACCTTTTTCTTATTTACACTCTGATGTTGATTGACCAGAAAAACGCAGCAAAGATTTATTTAATTAAGGATGTATCCGTTCAAGCAGCTTGCAGTAGAGTGAGTTTAAACCAAAGCAAACTCACTGACATTAACAAAACAAAATTATAAAACTAACTGAAAATAAACGGCAAAATAATCTCCGACTGACACACAAAAGGAACGTATCTTTCACAACAAAATGAAAGAGACAAATCTGGCTGCTAAGCCAGACACAAAACACTACACAGGGCAACGAATACATTCACTAAAACAATATCGGCCGAAATCACACGCCTAGAAAGGTCACCGTACTACCTGTCCATAGTTTAAAAAAAAACCTGTCCTTTAAAAAATACTTCGACGCCGCGGAGCAAAGAATATAACCTTCCTACAGCTGGCTAAAAGAGAGAGAGGACATACTTAGCTTACCTTAATAATATAATAACCCATACTCGTCTCCCTCGCCACACACAACACCACAATTAACCTTGTCTGACCGCGTGGTCCGCATGGTCCCTCATCACCGCTTGGGGCAGAGGAGGTAGTGTCTCCAGTCACAGGTCAGCAGGAAGTGAACGGGCGTCGAGCGGGGTCGCCGCTCGATCTTATATACGCGTCACTGGCTAGGGTCAAGCCGCGTTTGAAAACACGGGCGATAACGGCCCGCCGAAACTACTAACAAAGGAAACCTACCTAATAATAAAGGTTAAACATTTGATGAAGTATTAAAACAATTATACAAGTTACTACTAATCTGTTGTGAAAATATGAACCACTACAACCTCGCCGTTCTGTAATTATTCAATTAACTTTGTTTCTCTGGAAGAGGAAAGCAAACTTCTATGTCTAACCGCTACTATTTACATCACTTAATCCTAATGCATAATATATACAAGTATCTCGGCCTGATAACAATGACAAAATGACATATACTAAGTATTATCAAAATACCGGCCCTGTTTAG
Organism: Chionoecetes opilio; assembly: GCA_016584305.1. Taxonomy (NCBI): domain Eukaryota; kingdom Metazoa; phylum Arthropoda; class Malacostraca; order Decapoda; family Majidae; genus Chionoecetes; species Chionoecetes opilio. The sequence goes on from JACEEZ010002682.1 coordinate 509,268, forward strand.
TAAACTGGGCCGTGGGCTTACTTTCTTTGAAATGGTATGACCCTTCATACCTAATATTTAACAAGCGATGTAGCATAACGAAGTATGGCAGGTAAAAAGAAGCAAAATGAAAATATCCCTTTCCGCTCGGAAGCTCTCAAAACGGCCTCCCTCCTCCTTGCTCAACTAGACATCAAAACAGAAAACGGCTAAAAACGCGAAAACCGTGAAAACATGACTAATGTATCACAGCGCGAGATCACAAAGGCATTACTGCATAATTGCATAATTCAAAGGCACATCTTAAAAGTAAATATACTAAGACTAAAACATGGAATAAACAATATTATGATACAAAATAGAGGATAATAGAAAAACACAGTAGTCACGTCGTGACAAGTAGCAGCCACGCAGAAAAAAAACATGATGCACTTCGATGATACATTAATAATCGTGAGATAGTTGAGATATCCGGATTATCTGTTCTTGTGCTCTTGCATGTTTTTGTTGCATGAAGGAAATGTGGTACTTTATTACCGCGCTGTATTTAGTTGTTTATGATTATCACCATCAGCACAATACCGACGGTACCTATATCAGGTTCACCACCATCATTATATAGAAATTGTTAAAGTATACTCCATCAGCTATGAAGTGCGTGAGCCAGAAGACGGTTTGTGGGGCCTAGAAACCAGTGGAGGCAACTTCACGGGCATAGTCGGAACTCTCCAACATGAAAAGGCGGATTTTTCTCTGGAACTTACATTGACTGCTCAAAGAGCGGCCGCGGCGGACTTTTGTACAATGTACATTCGTGAATATTCTTCCATCCTGTCTCTAAAACCAAGACCTCTACCTGAATATTTATCATTGATTAAACCATTTGAAGGTAAGATTATACTGAATAAGCTAGTTTTAGTTACTTAACATGAGCGAGTTTTGGCAGGACATTCTAGTCTTTATATTTGAGGTTTCGATACTGATTCCTGACCATTATAGGAATGTTACTGGTACTGGGTTATTTTATCGGTGTTCCCCATTGTCTATTTTTTTATCAATTGTTGGAAAGTTCAACCTGTTAAACTAAGATGCAAGAGGGATAATTTTCTGGTAGGATTTATTTTTAGGATATTCTCATCGGTAAAAGATGTGCAGAATGCACATCAGTATAGCAATCATACTTTTCGTATGGTCTTCCAAAAATGTGGAGATAAAAGGGGTTTAAGGAAAAGAGTCAAGATGACTCTGAACTCTGAAACGGCCTCTGATTGGTAGAGACATCAGTTTGCATATGAGCCGGGATTGTCTGCATTATGGAACGCATTTTCGCGACGTTTGCCAGGCCGGTTTAGGGCGGCCTAGGCTTGCCCAGGCTACACTAATGCTCGCGAAAACACATATAGACTGGCCCCGTCCCATTCGTGGTTCCTATTGGCTGGGGGATCGAGTGGGCGGTCCTACCGTCCTGCAAACTTGACACCCTACCACCCCCTCGTGACACACACACACACACACACACACAAAAAAAATTTTTTTTTTTTAGTAATTACGAGTTTAAATTACAAGTTAGGGAATTCCCACTAACCCCCAGCAATGAAATGGACAATGTATTTGTGTATGTGTGTGTGTTAAAGACTTACTTCATTGTCCTTTTCATCAGGAACGGTGTGGGTGGCTGTGATGATATGCACCTTTATATGGAGCGTGATGTTGTGGGTCTTGTTAAGGATTGCACATAACTTCTCGGAGACGCACCGCCCGAGTCTCGCATCATCCATCTTCTATGGGTGGGGTCTGCTGCTCGAGGACCAGCCTTATGATCCTCCTGTCAACATGGCAGGCAAGGTGAATGAATGAAAGTGAATGAATGAAAACACACGCATATACTGTATAATTTAGGGTACGCCGTAGGTCCAATGAAAAGTGAAATATATATTATTTCGAATTTGGCAGGGTGTTTTCTTATGTAAAATTGAATTTTAAGGGTGGTTTGTCCCCTTCAACTTTTTTGGTTTGAGCACTTCTTGCTATGCAAAAATGGATTTTTATATTTATATGTATAACATAGCTTAGCCCCGCTAAAGTAACGGCTTCATTTGCACCTATCATCAATTCTTGATCGTCTTTTTCAGGATGGCTTCTCCTTGTAAACCAAGTGGGTCGAAGCCCGCAACTAGACAGAGCTCTGGATCCAAGTTGGCCGCCTTTGTTGGCGGTGGACGAGAGTTTGCTGAGAGTGAGGTGCCTACGTATCGTGGCGTGATGAAGAGGGAAATCCTTCTCCAAGAACTCAGCGGCATCCGGGAGGGTGTTGACAAGCGGGGGTACCCAGTGAGAGACATTGCGAAGGATCTGACCCCCATGGTGCTTGCCCAGTGGAAGAAATCAAACGCCCAGTTTGCACCTCCAGTGGTTGTTATTGACCGGTCCGTGACCAGAAGGATAGATAATTTTTGGAAGAAGGTTAGTGAAGTGGTGAGAGACAGAGCAACTAAAGCAGTAAAGGAATTCGTGGAGAAGAATATGGACAGGCTGTTTGACATAACGGCCTGCCCTCACACGATCTTCCTCTGCAAGGTCCAGTAATCTCACTGCTCCAACCCCCAGCTGTGCCACGCGAGAGCACACGTGCAGTGTGACTGCCTTTGGCCAGCAAAGTCCCTACTTTAGACCTGGAGTGGCTGTACTACCAGAGGATCAAAGTTGGGGAGGAGAGTGCAATGATGATGACAGGGGTAGACAAGAATGAGACGCATAGACAAGTGAAAGCAGCAAAGAGAAAGCAGTTGGAAGAGGAGGCTAAGCTGAAGAAGCAGAAGCAGAAGCAGAAAGATGAAAAGGTCAGACGTCTTGAGCTGCAGGAGCAGATGTGGCTGAAGGCTGAAGATCACCAGGATTCTGAGGATGGGACGCAGGAGTCGTTCACCCTGCCACTCAGAGGAAAGAGGCAGGAGCAACAGGAGGCTGCCATACTGGTAGACCGACTGCTCAGGGAGAGGCTGGGGTCCCTGGTACCCCTTGTGATGCAGTACTTGGACAGGCCAGCTGCAAGAAGAAACACAATGCCAGTCCGGAACCTGGCGCTGGCAAGCATCCGGTTCGACGTTCCGCCCACTGCTGCTGCTGCCTTGGCTTCTGGATTCCTCCAGGACCTTATCGCTGACGGCCACCTCTCTCCAGACATGTCGTACCTGGTCTGCGATCCTAACAAGCTGAGGAGGGCCAGGCAGGATGCCATGGCATCGGCCAGGGACCTTGACCAGGGGAAGCACCAGGGGTCCAGGGTACCAAAATAGTTGGATTGGGTTACGATGGGAGGAAGGACAAGACCAGGGCGATGGTGCCAGCTGGTCCAGGCTGTGAAGCGGGGCGTTCTCCCGTCCGAGCTGCAGGAGATCAAGTGTGGCAAGGTGTCCCACTCCAGATGGCTCACCACAGCCCAGTCGCTCGTGTACATGTGGACCAGAAAGCATGGACTGACTGGCAAAGAACTGAACACCCTGGAAATCCTAGTCAAGTACTGCCTGCAGGTGTACTTCAAACTCTACTACGACATCAAGGTTCACCACAGACTAGAGGACGGCCCCAAGCACATCCTCACGCAGCTCAGAGTGATGAGGTCGCAGCCCAAGAAGGTCCAAACAGCTGTGACCTTCTACGTGCGGACAGGAGCATGGTTCGCACACTCAGAATGTGTCTTCCTCTCGCTGATGGCGAGTCAGAGTGAGGACGACCGCAGGTTCGCCGTGACTCAGATTTTGAAGCTGAGGCTGGCGAGGAGTATTGGGACACCAGTGTAAGACCTCGCATCACACCCAAGCTGAACTTGTCAGCCACCAGCTTGCAGACACTGATCAGCTGGCAGCCTGGCCAGGTGCACGAGCCGGCATTCACCTGTTCACTGTCCGGGGATCAGATCCAGGAGATCCTGGTCAAGCCGTACGAGGTTCCGGAGTTCTCTATCCACACTCAGAGCACCGAAAGAGTCGTGAAGCAGGTGACAGAGGCTGCGGCAGCAGTGGTGGGGCAGCAGGCCAGAGACGGGTTCATCCGGGCTCGGGCCCACCACCGGGAGACTATGCCCTGCTTCAGGTCTAAGAAGGACATGATGGACACGTTCTAGGCCAACGTAGAGGCTGTGACACTGTGATGTAGTGCCTGATGAACCAACTGATCAGAAAGAGCTTACCAAGCTAGTCATTTGGAACTATATTGGTGCATGATGCAATAAACAGGACCAACCGGACACTGCGTACTCATTGAAGCATTATTCGATAAGGGTGCAATATAAAAGTGCGATTTTGCATAGTAAGAATTGCTCAAATGCAAAAATGGAAGGAGATCAAATCGTCTTAGAATTCCATTTTACATAGGAAATTGGCATGCCAAAGTTGAGAAAAAGAATTTTTGTTATACGGCGTACCCTACCAGTGTATATATGTGGGTGTTTGTGTCTTTCTCCCCCCTTTTCGCACCTCAGATGTCTTAGCTTTCAGACCTTTCTTACTATCATCCCTTGGGTTTCCCATATTTGTTTTTGACCAGACCTCTCGGAGCCCCTGTCCTTTTCTACGCTCTTTCTATGTTCCGGATGCCTCTAGAATATTCGGCTTACGTCAACTGCTATGATTGTTTCCCTGGTGTGTACAGTAAGGGCACAGAAGGGCCAAGAAAGACAAATTCTTCCAGTTACAGTATTTGTGCACGTGTATACTGTACATAGGTATCTTTCTTTCGTTTCTGGTGTTTCCCGCTCCGTCATTGTCTCTCCACAGTGTAAATGTACATATTACCATATAATACGCTAGGTAATCATGTTTTTTTTTTTTTCATTTATCTTTTATCATAGGTTAATATTTTTGTCTTGTTAAAAATTTGGGCTGCGTATTGGGGTAGTTTTTGTTGGGTTATAATAGTTTTGCATTTTTGCCCCTTTTTTTCCGGGAAATAAACTTTAAGCTTTCCTTTTGTATTAAAATTTAAGTTTTTGCCCGTTTTTTACCAACAATTAATAGATTACCCTTAAAATGTCAGCGAGGGAAGGAAACACGAAATCTGGGCAAAACCAACCCAAACACATGCTGCAAAAAGGGCCTGAACGGCTTGCCGCCTTTGAGGCCCCTTGGTGTCGTTGGGCCCAAACCGGGTTTTTGGGACCCCGCCTTGCCCCAAAAAGACAAGAAACCTCGAGGCGGGGGAATATTTTTTGGAAAATTGAGATGGGGTCTACAGCCAGTTTCCAATTTCATCCCAGGCAATCCAGAAAAAAGTCGCCTTTTGTTTCCCAAGTGGGTTGGGTGCACGTGAAGCTGGGGGAAAATTTTTCAACTCGGGATGTTATCAGCAGATTAAAGGTCTGACACTGAGATTAATTTTGCCAAATTTTGGATAGAATAGGTTCTCAATTAAAAAAAAACTGCCTGAAATCTTATGAAAATCGTTTGCAAAAAAAGGAAACCTACTGTTTTTGGACTAAACAGACACAAGATCCCCTCCCGCTTTAGGATTCATCTATTGAAAATTCGCCCTATTTTTCCAAAACCCGAAAGGGGGTTTTTTATTGGCCCAGAATCCAAGATGGCCACAAATGCAATTTCTTAGGTAAAATTTCCCGTAGAATCGGGTGTTAAAACCATGGTACACACCCAACCCTTAGTCAAATAACAACCACCTAATATTTTATTTTTACAAAAAATTGTAAACCTAAATATTGGATTGTTGGTTTTTTGGGGTTTTTGGGGTGTGATGATATTGGGTCAAAGTGTTGTTCCAACCAAAGAAAAGTTTAAATTTGAAGGGAAGTTTTTTTTGGGTAATTGATTTTTTTTTTTTTACAAACTTAAGAATTTAAAAAAGGTTTGCAAATTTGGGAGGAATTGGTAAGGGTGGGGGGTTAATGGAGTAGTCCCGGGGGGGAAAGGTTTTATGGATTTGGGTGGGGGTAAAGGTGGGGAATGGGGGATTTTGGTTTGAGGGGGAATGTTTTTGATATGGGGGGGTATGGAATTGATAAATCGGGGTGGGATATTAATGGCGGTTGGCTAAACAAATTTAAAGGGGTATCGGAAATTTGTTTGGTGGGGCTTGGCGGTGGGGGGCCCCAAAACACCAAGCCCCCCAAAGCCCTCCCAAAAGCCCACCAGGGCCTGCGGCTTTGGGTATTAATAAATTAATTTTCGGAGCCATAAATTTATTATTTTGAAGAGGCAACCTATATATAAAAAAATATCCGGATAAAAAAAATTTTGGGGCAGTAAACATGTTGAAGTATATTTAAAACATGTTTATGATATTATTAAAATTTATATATATTTTATATATATATTATATATATATATATATATATATATAATATATATATAGTTATTATTTTTCTTTATTATTTTTATTCAATTTTTGATTTTGGGGTTCAACAGGGGGGTTTGTTCTTTCTTTATTAATAAGGGGCCCCTAAAGTTTTAAGTTTTTTTTCACAAGGAAAATGGGGTTAAGTTAAATCTGGAATTTCCAAAACATTAAAGCAAATCAAAGGGGGAAAAACAGGCGGGCCATCCAAAACACGATTAAAGAATTTGCATAAAGAACCCCTCCATCATCTGAACAAAATATTGCTTTGAATAAAACTGCTCATAAAAATAAAAAAATAGGGGAAAAACAATTTTGCTCAAAGAAATTTTTAATGTATAAAACCAAAGGGTTTAAAAGGAAAGTTTGCCTAAGGGGGGCCCATAACCTTAATTCGGAAAACCCTGTTTAAATGGGATTTCATTCCCCAACCATAAACCCCTTTTTTCGTACACCAAATACCCTTTCGGAACCCGGCCCAAGGACTTATATTTTTTAATTGTTGGCATATTTGTGTCAGACTAAGTCTAGGCAAGAAAGACTTAATTAATATTGGGAAATTTATAGGGGAAAAATTTTAAAACCCCCCCCCAAAAAATGGAAAAATCACAATTTTTAAATTGGGAAAAAAATTTAAACAAAAAAAAAAATTTTTTAAAAAATTTGTTTTTTAAAAAACAGAACGTTTTCAAACCCCCCAAAAAAAATTACAATTATTTTTTTAAGGTGACAAGGCGCGGAACAAAAAGCTATCAACAAAAAATAAGCCAAAACAAATGTAAAATAATAAAAAAAAATATAATAAAGAAAATTTAGTTTTTTTTTTGAGTGGCCATAATTCAAGAATTTTTGCAACTGAACAACTAAAAACACAAGTAATGGCTATCATTGTGACACAATGACCAGCGCAGTTGGAGTGAGTGCCCCTTCAGATCAGCTTTGGACACATTGCAGAATTCCCTCCCACCCTTCTTACAGCCACCACCGTAGCAACTTTGAACAGGAAAACTGCTGCTTCTGGCAAAAAATGCCACAATGCTCCAATCCTCCTGAAGATTCTTTTTCCATCCCCATGACTCTGGGAAGGAAACATCGGAGCTCGTATGTGTGCCGCCCCCAAACAGTCCCCCTGGTAAATGGCACGTTTCGTGCTGAAAAAAGCGCTGCTATTTGGTGGGATGGCATTCGAGGGAAATCTTGCTGGTAGTGAAAGATGTCTCTGGCTGAGTCAGGGGTAGTTCAAAAATCTTTTCTGTCAATAGACATACGTACGATCTTAGTACTTAATACAAATCATCATTGAAGCTTGCGGCTTTGCAACAAGTTTCGAAAATCTGCAGTAACAGCATTGAATATTTCATGTGTCAAAGGCAGTTGTCTTGACCCTACAGCAAGGAAGAGACAGTGTAAACAACCGGTGAATGCTGGAACATGGGAAAGAGCCGTGCCTTTTTGCACCCAAAGATTGGCGATTTGATGAAGGGATGTTATCGAAGGTTTTTGCAGTACAATACGCTATCCAAAGTTGGTGTTCTCGAATTGCACAACAGTGAGACAGCCAGGATGACGACATCCGGTCACTGTACGCAGCAGCACTGCAGTAGCTGCGATAACTTTCTCTGCTGCATCCATGACGTGCAAAAATCTGGTTTTTCGGCCTCTTCGTGAGTAGAAGGTGCTAACGATGAACATTCATGATGAACACGAGAACAACGCACATTTTTGCCGCATGTTGAGACACTTCTTCTGGTCTTCGCAAAGATTTTAAATCACTGATGTGCAAAAAATGAAAGTACCAGTTTGTTGTCATTATTCTCAGAAACTTTGCCAGTTTCTGGGATTAGAGTGACGTTGTAAAAGCTTTTGACGCCCTTTCTCGTTTTTATTTTGTTGTTTTCATAGACTATCCTGGCGATAACATCCCAAATAATGTAACTCTGTTGGATTTGCAACTCTGCCTTGATGTACGGCAGGAAAAACAAATTGGCGTAGTCTTGGAAGTTTTGCTCCCATGCTCAGCATATTGACGAAAAGCAGCTCCATCCAGTATGAGATTCGACTGTTGAGGCTCGCTTAGATGTAAAAGCTTCTCTAGACAGTCGGTTAGACCCGCTTTGGTTACAAAGCCGTAGTTTTCCCACTGAGACAAGGCTGGCGGGTAATGCATGGTTTTCATGCTTAAGAAGTTTTCAAAATCACCGTCACGTGTTCGCATGCGAATGTAAAGCCTGAGAACAGTGCACAGTCATCTTTGACGTTTGCTACCATCTGTTCATTTGGATGAAGCCCTTTGGGGTGCCGGCAGAACAAGGACAATCTGTTTTTGGGAATGTATCCGTACAGGTGTTGTTTCGCTCAATTAACCGCTGAGTGAGATAGCTGTCATATTGGTCTGACCAGCTTCTCTAATCCACAAAAAAGTTTTAGCTACAGCTTGATCTGGATGTCTCTGGTATCTAAAACCAGAAGGTCACTACGTCTTCATGAATGGATTACGAGGTCTTTGATTATTGCAAAAGAAGCCCTGACTCGCCGGCAAAGGAGACTTGTGGGATGTGTATGCTCATATGCTTACTTGGTTCTTTCCAAGTTTTTTTTTCGAGCTAACTGTTTCGAAACTGTCTATTACCCTCCGATTTTGGTTCCAGCTAAACACACCTCATTTAGAGCTCTTAGGATTTGCAAAAACCCGATTGTCCACCATCTCCTTGACGATTTTGTTGTTTTTTTCATGTGCCTGGTCGATAAGCATGTGAGAAGGGGCAAGTCGTCTTAAAACAATAAAAGTGCCTTGATCGAACTCCTTCGCAGATGGAAAAAGCGTTGGTGAGTGTTATATATCAGTAGGTAACGGAACCATCAAATAGGAGTGTGGTCCAAGGCAAATAACCATGGAGCTAAGCCTTCAGCACAGAAACGTAAGTGAAAAGTTCCCAAATCACGAAGTGACCGAAACTTTAGACAGGGGGAGACATTTCAGGTGCATAAACCATATCCCAAAAGTCTGGAACGGGAGAAACCTCAGCTTTCTTCCAACCAATCATCAAACGACAGCGGTGCACTTTTCCTTTGCTATACACTTTTAAGCTGTGTGGAGCAAATTGATAAATGCACGGGAGGTGATTTGTGTGATGTTAGTGCGCTTGACATGGCACCTTTGAGAAAGAGTCAGCTTTTCCTGCGTCGCAATACCTGCTTGGGTAAGAATATTAGTCCAGCCACTGCATCCAGCAAATCCCGAGAGTGGTCAAAGCAACCATTTTTAGTGCAACCCCCAAGTAGGATGACAGTTTCTCTTCCCGTACACTTCTGGTTGGCCGGACATTTTGCCTAGGGAAACAATTTGCCTACGGACAATTTGATACGGACATTTTGCCTACGGACAGTTTGCTACCGGACTTTTTTGCTACCGGACAATTTGCTACGGACACTTTGCCTACGGACACTTTGCCTCAGTGTTTCCACAGAAATATTTTTTTACTTGGTTAGTTGTGAATTTTTAGTTGTTAGGTTAGGTTAGGTTAGTTAGTTAGCAAAGTGCCCTATATTGATAGTGTCGTCTCATTTCTGGATTTCTTTTTAAATGCCACTGAGTCAGGAATCGTGTAGGTTTCGGAAGTTGTTGGTATCTTCTTGTTTGCTTTCCTGGTTGCAAGTTAGCTCTTTCTCGCTTGTGCCATAGTTCTCTTTTTTACGATTTTGAACAGCGATATGCAATGCTATGAAAGGTTTCACGAGCAGTGTTTGAGCTGGGATTTTGGTCAATGTACCCACCGCCGCAGTCGTGAAGAACCATCTCGAAGAATGAGAGGGCATAAAACACCATCATTTTCTTTTTTTGGGTTTGGCTGCTCGTTGGCCAATCCATGGATATACCCATACCCTGTCATATGATATTGATAGTCGAAGGAGGAACAATTTAAATCCCAAAAGTTCAGTTTTCGTGTGTTTGCATATATCATTATACCGAGAATTATTGGCAGAGGCGTCTCTCTGCCTAGTGGTGAGTCCCAGGGAATCGGGCGTCTTTCAGTTGCTGTTGTACTGCGCAATTGTGCCATACTGAGGTTGGATTGTCTCACCTGCTCATTTAAACTTTTTCATAATGTTTGGCCGTCCATATCATGGCAACAGTGCCACCAGTGACTGGAAACAGCTGTTCTTGGACCTTGCTAGAAGGGACCATCAAATGTTGCTTGCATTCCCAAATATTCGACTGATTTGTGCTGCCTAGCTAAAAATATAGCTTCGTCCGTCCAAAACCTCCTCGAATTACATACATACGGCCAGTTACCTCAACCCCCCTGTGTTTCAGTCGATCAGTGTATAATTGAGAGGATCAGACACTGGAATTTTGGGGTCAACCAATTGCTCGATCATCTTTGTGTCGTCTATGTAGCCTAAGAGTCCGCCAATGCTATGCCGTTGAGATACTCCATCTGTGTCTTTGCGATCTATGCTGTTTTCCTATGGCTGCATTGTAAAATTTCAAAAGGGCATGGTGCTGATATTTGGCACCCTATGCCACCGGTCGCCAGAGTAAGTTTGCAATGGTTCAAAATCTTGAAGCTTCCAGGGCGCATGCTTAACTCGATCGGACGTTTGGGCATCAGGCATCATGCAGAGAGCGTTCGTTGAACTTCATCACAGAAGAAAAATAAAATCCCTTCCAGAAGGCGGTCTTTCGTGAAAAGTCGCCCCCGTTGAAAGGGCGATTCGGATTTTTCACTTTCCATAGGGTATTGCATTTCCCTGAAGTCGTGCTAGACGACTTGAAGAACACTTCAACGGCAGATGAGTGCCACTGTGCGCTATGTTGGCAGTGTCTGAGGGACCATCGCCATCATCAAATTGTGCTATGTGAAAACGCCAACGGGCTGCTCACCTAATTCTCGAAACTTTGTTAAATTGTCACCCACACGGTGATACCCAGCCCCAACATCTGTCCTTTTGATTTTGCTGGCACTGAGAGGCTCTGAAGAATGTTCTTGGCAAAGGGCCCCCAAACCGACCCCAAACGATGGGAGATTAGCCAACTGTCGATGTAGATGGTTCCCGACTTAATCTTCCCCCCCGATCTTACATCGCTTCTTCGCGACATGGTGGATTACTTCTGACCCAGTCACCCAAGAAGAGAAGTATTACATAATATATTTATTTTATATATTTTTATCAGAATATCGCTTAATCGGATTTTTAAGGGCCTTTTGGGGAAAAAGAGGGGACATTGGCTTCCTTGTGTGAAAACATAAAAAACGATTGTTATATGTCTATGTGATATATAGTCAGAAAGATTATGACTTTAAATAGATTTCACGATTTCAGATGGCGGCCATCTTTGGGTTTTTCCCAAAGTTTATGGGTGAAAAGGGAAAAATGGCTGGCCCTATATCTGAGTCTTTAGTATGTCAGATCATCAAATGTGCCAATTTTGGGCTTTTACCACAAAAGCCACATCTATCACATATCCGCCCACTATTAAAACCTGGTAACCCAACATGCACAAGCCAGGTTAAGAGCCAGAGGACAAGTGTTAGGTACGGAGGATCGGAAGCAGCGCTATTCGATATGGCGTCAGGCCCCAGAAACCTCGGCATAAGATGTCAGTAATGGATTCCTCAGCAGGAGAAAGCGTAAGCGATGTAACCCCAACAGGAACAAGCAGGACAAGAGTAAGTGTCTAGGTGTGCTAGGAGTGCGGATGACGTCAAAAAGGAAAAGAAACAGAAACAGGAGTGACGTAACGAAAGTGAGCTGAGAGTGTGGGGACGTCAACAGGATGACACGGCTACACAGTCGCGAGTCGGGAGATACACAGCGGGGGAGGGGGGGGGACATATGCAAGACTTTTCAGAAAAGGGGAAGTACACTGCTGCCACCATGGATGAACCAAGGGAGTGTTGGTAGTGTTCCCCGTTGTCCTTGTACTCTTGGTGCCAGGGCACAATAGTGGATGTGGTGCCTCGCCAGTTTGAATGGACTCTGCATGCCACTTCAACTCTCTCAGCCAAGTAGTGTTGGTAAAGCATAAAAACGTTTACTCCTTTCTTACATAATTATATCATTCCTATATATATCAGTCCTATCACCCACTCTCTTTCTATTTTTCATTAATGATCTTCTAAGTCTAACTCAAAGCCCTATCCACTCTACGCTGATGATTCTACCCTGCATTTTTCGACGTCGTTATTAGACGTCCAACTCAAAAGGAACTAAGGATTCACGGAGAGATGCCCCCCGAGCGCCTAATTCTGATTTTTCTTAATTTCTGATTGGGGCAAAGCAAACCTTGTTTTGTTCAATGCCTCAAAAACCCAATTTCTTCAACCTATTACTCGCCCAAAACTACCAGATAATATCCCCTCTTCTTCAATGACACTCAACTGTTTCTTCTTCTGCAATGAACATTCTAGGACTATCCTTTACAAAAATCTGAACTGGAAATCTCCCCATCTCAAACTCATGCTAAAACAGCTTCTAAGAAGTTAGGTGTCCTGTGGCGTTTTCGTCCTTTTTTTTCTCCCTCCCAATTGCTTGCTCTCTACAGGGGCCTTATCCGCCCATGTATGGAGTATGTCTCACATGTTTGGAAGGATCCACTCATACAATCTCCTAAACAGGTTTTGAGTCAAAAGCTTTCGTCTCATCAACTCCTCTCCTCTGATGACTGTCTTCAATCTTTAAATCACCGCCGCAATGTTGCTTCTCTTGCTCTTTCTACCGTTTTTCATGCTCACTGCTCTTTTGAACTTGCTAACTGCATGCCTCCCCCCCACCCGCGGCCTCGCTGCACAAAACTTTCTACTCATTCTCATCCCTATTCTGTCCCCTTTCCTAATGCAAGAGTTAATCAGTACTTTACTATTCATCACTTTCACTGGTAAACTCTGAACTCTCTTCCTGTTTCTATTTTTCCACTTTCCTATGACTTAAATCTTTTCAAAAGAAGGTAACAAGGCACCTCCCGAACTAAATTGGCTTTCCCCTCTTTTTTATTTTATTCTACTGTCTTCTTTATAGGGACTGGCAACTAAGCGGGCTTTTTTGTTCCCCATTTTTGTTGTGCCCTTGGCCAGTTCCTTGTGATGTTAAAACAAAACAAAAATAAAACAAAATGTACAAGATGCACGGGAGGAAGATGTATCGTTAAGCCTCCAGTCTTTCACTGACGAACTCCGGTCAATGCGGGATGCTCGAGAATTGGCAGTCCAGGTCGCATGTTCCCGTTTTCCCGGAGCAGTATGTCGCGCTTACTCTTGAATACGTCACGTACATTACGGTAGGTTACGGTAGGTTATAATTAAGAGGTTCCTGAACAGGCTCTTTGAAACTTTGTCTGGGAATCACAATGAGGGTATTTTTGAGAAAATCCTATTGTTAGTTTCGGAGTACAGCCCAAACGTCTTCACTCGGAAAACCATACTCGCATAGAGTACGGGGAAAATGCTGCCCGGTGGGCGGCGGGCCCGGCACTTCCACTCCAACAGCTCTCCCCAATGCCTCACCACCTTCCTCCTCTTCACGTGCCCAAACCACCCCATCGCCTTACTCTCAGCATTGTTGTACTCAGCTCCCTTTAATCCATATTTTTTTGCCACCTCTTCACTGGAAAATTCATCTCTCCATGTGATCCCAGGTCGTATATATTTGCTTTTCCGATCACACCCAACCCAAAACATCCTCCAACTTCTTCGTCAAGCCCATTTTTTTTATTTAAATGTTTTTTTTTTTTTATTAATGCACTTCCATTGTAGGAAGGCACGGGTTTCTAAGAGCCCGCAGTGTTAAGCAGTTAGATGTCACAGTAGTTAACGGGGTGGAGGGTATGAGGCCACGATTTCAGCAAGAATATTTAGGGAACAGCACTCAGGACGGAGGCTGCCGTTTTGACTTCTCTTTGGGTTTAAATTGCGTGACGGTTTGAGGCGCAGCCTGGCGGTGGAAGGGCAATGCAGGGACATAGTGTAGTAGTTGTGATTCCTCCATCTCTAGGCAGTGTTCGCATGGGTTTGCCGTTTTATTTGTCATTTGAGTTGTTCCGAGGTAACCCAGGCGAAGGCGATGCAGGCTGTTGACGGTGCGTGGATCCATCGTAGAAGGCGGGAAGAATGGTTCCCAAAACGAGGGACTGTTGCATACCACATAGCGGAGATTGAAACCCTCTGCGAGAAGGTCTTCAAAGGCTGCTTTGTCAAGTTTCTTCACTGCAGCAGAAAACACGAGACTTGATGGGTCGAGACCCCCGAGGCTGGGGAGAGCCAGACAGAGATAGGTTTGTTGGTGGCGGCATGTCGAGCCGCTTGGTCCGCGCGCCCCATTGCCCGCGATCCCTACATGCCCTGGGACCCCCGTGAAGGGTGATGGTGTTATTGTGAGCTGCAAGACGTTGAAAGAGGTGGTATATTGATGACAGGAGTAAAACGTTGTCCTTAAGGAGAGGTGATCGAGTGCTTCAATGATGAGAGCAAGTCGGTCAAGATGTTGATGGCACCGTCACGTAGATTCCTTGCATGTTCGAGGGCAAATTGTATGGGAGTGAGCTCAGCTTGGAAGGCCCAAACACCGTCCCGTGATGCGAAAGGAGTGGATGTGTCCTTCACACACAAAGGCGGTCCCAGCCGCACCATATTCACTGACAGACCCGTCATAAATAGGTGGTTGTGCCAGGAGTGGAAAGACATGTATGGCCGCAAGGCTTTCTTTTTTAAGTATGGTAGGGAGGGTAAGCCTTGGGTTTTTCAGTACCGGGGCGGACGATGGAAATGGTTTTGGGGTGCCAAGGACGGGTGAAGCAATTCAGGGTGAGGCAGATCTGGGCCGGCTTGTATAGCAGTGCTGATGCCAACGCACGTGTGGCATCCGCTGCAGAATGAACCCAGTTGCGGTCAACAAAGCCCCATGTCTAGAACCATACAGCAAAACTGATCTTATACATGCTTCAAATACTCTTCTCTGTTTTTCAGTGGAATACTTTTTCTTACCCGCAGTCCCGTTGCTAACTGTTAACTAAAATTTAAATGTTCAAACTAAAGCTTTCAAAACATTTCAAATCTCAAACCTTCTCAAATTCACACCCGATAAATAAATATGTATTATCATTCACCCAATCAATCAATCATTGGGGGCATACGCCGGGGGGCGCGTCGCCCCACTCACCCCACGGGCGCCACTCCCGGGGGTCACCACGCGCGAGTTTCCCATGCAGGCTCCTTTCCCATACCAAGCAGCTCTCGACAAGAAACATCAACTTGCCCCAGCCACGAGCTTTGTGGGCGCCCCCTTGGGCCCCCTCCACGCCGGATTGTCTCTTACAGATACAACCCGATGGGGAAAGGATCGGTTTCAGGGTAGCGTGCCACATGCCCATATAGCCGAAGTTGGCGCTGACGGGGCTATGCAGGTAACTAGGCCTCGATTCAGTCTCACGGGGCAATCGCTGATTTGACACGTAATCATCCCAGCGATACCCCATGATTCTGCGAAGGGCACTTATTACCAAAGGCATTGATTCGTTCTTCAAGTCACTATTTAGTGTCCATGTCTCCAAACCATAGGAGTAAGACAGGGGTCACAAGCGACTTGAAGAACCGGATCTTGTCCTCCTGCACAGGTACCGACAACGCCAAATACTCCCGCTTGAGCGAGTCCATACACCGTGGGCTATGCCAATCCGCCGTAAGACTTCTTGACGTGGGCCCGCCGTCATTATGGACTGCGCTACCAAGGTATGTAAAACTTTTCCCAAAATCTCAATGTCCCTCGCCACACCCCATGAACAGACTGTACTGCTTCATCTAGTAAGTCTCCAAATACCTGGACCTTGTCTTAAGCAGGAGACCTCAAGTCCCAAAGGCTTTGCCTCCTCGTGGGTGCGCCTCGAGAGCCATCACCAGGACCTCCAGGACTCAGCAAAGATTACTGCATCATCGGCAAAAACAAGATCAGTGATCTTGGTGTTGCCGACGGATGCTCCACAATCACTTTGATCTACAACCTTGTCCATACCCAGTCCATAAAAAGCGTTGAAAAGTGATGGGGCAAGGACGCACCCTTGCCTCACTCCTGTATTCACAGGAAAGAAGCTGGATACACCTGCCCCACACTTCACAGCACTCTCAGTCCCAGAATACAGACCAGTTATCAAACCAATAGTCCTTGCAGGAATCCCTCGAAGTCGCAGAAGATCCCAGAGTGACTCACGATGCACTGAGTCAAACGCCTTCTTGAGATCAACATAGGCTGAAAAGCATCCCCTGTCGAAACTCACGTCGGCGTTACACCAGGACACGAAGCGCTAGGATACGGTCCGTTGTTGACTTACCAGGCGTGAACCCAGACTGCTGAGGTCTCTGATACTTCACCAGATGACTGCGAATTCGTGTCAGCAATAGATGGGCAAGCACCTTGCCTGGTACGCTGAGCAGTGTAATACCGCGGTAATTGTTGCAGTCCTGACGGTCCCCTTTCCCTTTCCAGATAGGGACGACCAGCCCCCTTTTCCAGTCAGGAGGAATGGTACCTGATTGCCACACGGCAGTCAGGACAGCATGCAACCCGCGGATCATGGCCTCACCCCCAGCTGTGAGGAGCTCCGCACTGATATTACAAACACCAGCTGCCTTTCCACCCGTCAACTTTGCTACAGCCTCTCTGACTTCGTCAAGAGAGGGTGCGGTTTCGTCAATGGGAGGATCGGCATCCACTGCCTGTAACCCAGTGGTGTGAAGCTGTCAGTTGGAGGGTCCACCGTGAACAACTGCCCAAAGTACTCAGCCCAACGAGCCCATCTGCCCATCCATGTCCGACACGAGGCGCCCATCTGCTGTTCGAATAGCACTCGCCCGAGAAGGAGACTTGGAACGGAGCTTCTTCAGGGCTCGGTAGGCGGGTCGGAGGTCATTAGCGTTCAAATGACCCTCGACATCCTCAGCGAGACTCCTGACATACCTCTCCTTGTCTCTCCTCAGGAGGGTTCTAGTCCGGCGTGACAGAGCCCTGTGCTGGTCCTGGTTCCCAGCCAGCCTGGCAGCGCGACTCTCCTCGATTTTCTCCAGCGTCTCCGTCGAGACAAAACCACACCTTGACCTCGGGCGCTCCCCAATACACTCCTTGGCAGCCTGTAGAGTTTCACGTTTGAAGGTATCCCACAGTTCTACAGGATCCCGAGCACATCAAACCGATTTGAGACTGCCACCGCATACTCATGAGCACATGTCAAGTCCTTCAGTTTCTCAAGATGAAACACAGTATGGTTACCTCGTGAGATTCTTCTGGACTTGACATGAAGCTTAAGTGTAGCAACACCCAAAGTCCTCATATAGTCCAGTTGCCAGGTTGAGAACCTTGTTGTTGCGAGAAGTGTATAGTTTTTTATAGTTTCATACTCGAATGGGTCTATAAAAATGTTTTAGCTCGGTTGCCGGAGTGCCAACCTTGGGGAACTCCGCTAATTAGCATACATCTAAGATGGACGCCGCAGACGGAGGTGGGAAATAACTTTTCAGCCAATCAACCTTCAATTACGTGTGATACATTTTTTCCGTATAACTTGGATATGAGGAACCGATTTATGAGGTCAGTAGCGTGCTTTGGGGTCAAATTCAGGGTCAAAGGTCAAGTTAAAGGTCATTTGTGTACATTTGGGAGGTTCAAACTTTTTGATTCCTGCATAAACTGCACAGTGCACACCACTCATACTCGATACGTTGATTTTAATCTCACCTCTTCTTCTTTTCATAGAGAGGTATGAAGGCTGACTCAAGGTGTCTTCTCTCGGTGTGTCACGAAGGTGGACAAGAAACGAAATTCACTGAGAACGGGATCAGGAAGCTCATCTTATGTGCCAAATCTCGTGGAGATGGAGACCTGCAGGCTACGCTACACAACATTATTGATGTTGGTGGAGATGCGGCAAGCATAACCTGTCATAAAGGTTACTACTGTACTTATACATCGAAAGAGAAAATTGAGAGAGTGAGAAAGTCACAGAAAAGAAAGGCTGAAGATGAGGGTGTAAGGACAAGTACAAGGTCTCATACTAAGGTAGCTGATAAAGGTGTGTTTGTGTACAACCGTGATTGTATGTTCTGTAGCGAGGAATGTTTACTCATGGATGATAGACACCCAGAAAGATGGGACCGCGTTCGTAAGTGTATGACCAAAGAACGTTTTGACACAGGACGTAACCCACTCCCAACTATGAAAGATATGCTCCTTGATGTTGCTGATCAGCGTAATGATGATGTGGCTAGAAAGATCAAGTTGCACGTTGCTTTTGTTTCTGATCTACCTTCTGCTGAGTGCAAGTACCACGTCCGCTGCTATAGCAGTTTTACGAAAGTTCCCACATATGCTGATGCTGATTGCCACCTGGTGCTGCAGATGAAGATGCTCTGAGGGAAGTCAATGAGCCGAGACAGGTCCAGATTATGGAATAGTGTTGAACTGCATTCCCTGTACTCGGATCTAGGTGGCAATCTCGCTCGACGTGACATGTTTAGCAAGGTGACTGACTGCATGAGTAAGGATGCTATAGTTGTTCGAGTAGATGGATGTGCTACCATGGTTGGTTTCCGTGACTCCGTTGCTAAAACTCTCAAGATAGTTAAGGATGACGATACGGATGAGAGGAGGGAGCATTGCTTCCGTGGTGAGGCAGATCAAGCATGAGGAGATGCGTCGGTCATAATTAAGTCCATCAAGACGAGATTGTCCTCTCTCGCTGGCAAGAAGGTCTTATACTTTCGATAAGTATCACAACGTTTTTGCAAAGGACCATGAGCGTATGCGACGTGCTGGCCTTGGTTCCATCAATTACGACCTGACCATCAACACACCACTGCCCAGTCGAGATGCCATCATGAGGAATAAGCACAACAAGTTGCAGCTGTCGAAAATTCTTAGTACCTACAGCTTCGGCGAAGGAGTCACCGTGGAGAGCCCCAGCGATGGTGTGTTCACCCATACGAGCGGAAATAAAACATGATCTCGTACCTCCTTATGGCTGCCGAGTCCGACACGCGAAGTCATCCGCATTCTCTCAGATGACACCGATGTGTTCGTGCTGCTTGTATACTGGATGTACCGAAAAAACATCCAGGTTACAGTGAAAATGGAGGGTGGGATGAATCCCATTGGGACATCAACGCCACCTTTTCCCCACTCGGCCCAGTGCCTCCCAGATCCGGGGAATGCAACTACATTACGGGTTAGATCCCACTCTACTGTACCGGCAAGGGGAAAGTGTCGGCAGAAGACCCTGGAGTGGCGACTTCCCAGGCTGTACTCAGGCCTTCGGCGAGGTGTTTGCCACACATGCACGCTCATGGAGGCAGGACGGGCGTTTTTCGTGCTCTATATGGTCAGCAACAGGGGACACTTGAATGAGGCGAGGTACCATATATACACAAAGAAGGCTGGAAGCTGCTAAAGATCATGTCGCTACCACCAACAGACAAAAATTTCTTCCTGCACATTTTGCGCACCATCTGCAAACTATACTCGCCAATCTGCTGACCAGCAGTCTCCACCTGAACTTGACATCACAAAGTATGGGGGGGAAATCAAAGATGGCACCCCAGTCCCAGCAACCTCTGATCAGCCCCCAGGACTCCAAGATCTCAGGATGTAGTGCGGAGCAGCTGTAAGGCGGCGGGGAAGGCATGCGGCAGGAACTTTGCAGCTGTCACCATGGAAATATATCATGCACTGTGTACTGCGCTTGTGGTTCTAGTGACGCTTGCTTGAACCCCTGCAAGACAGGAGGCGTAGACAAGATGAAGTGGAAGAGGAAGGAGAAGCAGATGTGGAAAATGACGAGGAAACTGATCATCTTGATCTTGCATTCGGCTCTGATGATGAATGGGAGGGGATCGCCGTTAAGAATAAACACTTGATCACCCTCGTTCTGAAAATGCAATTATTATATTAATACATTTTTTGGCCAAAAATGACCTTTAATTTAACCTATGCCCCTTAATTTGACCCCAAAGCATGCAACTGACCTCAGAAATCTGTTCCTCACATCCAAGTTATACGGAAAAAATGTATCACACGTGATTGAAGGTTTGTTGGCTGAAAAGTTATTTTCCCACCTCCGTTTATATTTATGCTAATTAGCGGATTTCCCCCAAGGTTGGCACTCCGGAAAACCGAGCTAAATCTTTTCTATAGACCCATTCGAGTATGAAACCATAAAAAAAATACACTTCTCATGAAAACAAGGTTTAGTACAGAACACCTATGGGTGTCAAACGGACTAATACCCACATAGATTTGGGGGAATATGCGTCCAGGTCGTCGGGGTGGGGACTAAAGAGATGAGAAGACAGAGGACAGTCAATCATGACAAAAAAAAGAAGGATATAAAAAGGTCATAGCTAATCATGATGGAAGGAGAAGAGACACTGATGGGAGCCAATCATCGTGGAAAGGGAAGGAGGGAGAAAGGGCGGGGCAAAGGCAAGCAGGGCCCTGTAGCTTGACTCACCACGAAAAAAGAGTAAAGACGATACCCGGGCCCCTCATGTCAAGCGTATGACCCAGATGACATGTGAAAAAGGAGAGACAGATACAGAACGCGGATGTATAGGTGTGTAGGGACACGCTGTGCGGTCGGGAAGATGAAGGCATGAAATGAAGAGGTAAGAGGGGCGACGTCCGAGAGCCAACACGCAGACGAGATGTGAGATAGGCGCGCGAGATAAATGATACATGGTACATTATGTGTCCTGTGGTTATGCTTTCGAAGTATATTAAGCAAAGTATATTTAAGCTACATGCAATAGCAAAAAAAAAAAGGGGGGGAGAGGATGAGAAAAAATAAAATCTCTGAATTTGAATGTGTAGGATATAGTAGGGATGGTATTGAAAGTAAAAGACAAGATATGGATGAATGGGGGGTACTCTTGCACAGTAGCTTAGCCCCACCCGTTATGATTGTCCACATACACTTCTACCACACAAGTCCTATATGTCTATATTCTTATTTATAATATGAAATTCCCATTCCCTAATATTTGGAAGATATACGTTGGTATTGCAAGTGAAACCCAGTCACGAAGACGATAGTGATGGGGACAATAGTTCCAGAGAATGGTTTGGTATAATAGGTCGTCTAGAGCTTGCGAGTACTGACAGGTTTAAAAAACCCGTGCAATAAATATATTGATAATATTATTTAAAAGAAGAAATTCACATCCATCATTCCCATTATAATCTCTTAGTTCTTATAACTTCAAAATAAACTACTACTTGCATTGGTAATGATGATTTCAATAGTAAAAAGTGGTAAACAAAAGATTGAAAGAGGTCTGAGCGGTTGGCATGCTGGTAAAACATAATGAGGCAACGCCAGGATGGTATTTAACAGCCTCCTGCCTCATTCCTAACGTCCCCATAATCCAAAAACCATTTTATCAATCACTTTTCCCCCCCATAAAAGAAGAGGGGCAGTAAGCGTGAGTGTACCACGTTTATAAAGGGAATAAGGTCATTTTTTCACTCAATCGGGGTCAACCCACAGCCAGTGTTTGTTTGGAGCGGAGATTAGTAACGTCAGTACAACCATCTATGCCAGTGGTTCTTAACCTGGGTTCGACCGAACCCAGGGGTTCGGTGAGCCAGTCTAGGGGTTCGGTGAGCCAGTCTTAGGGGTTCGGTGAGCCAGTCTTAGGGGTTCGGTGAGCCAGTCTAAGGGGTTCGGCAGAGGCCCTCTGAAACACATTACAATTTTGCTATTATTGTAATGCCGGATTATTCATCAGAGTAAATATACGCAAGATTAAAAATAAAATCAAGCAGTGCGGTGAAGGAACAGCTGTGTGTGCATGTGTATGTGTCAGAGGTGGGCACGGAAACGAAAATCCACTTCCGCAAAACCTTTAAACATACTTTCCGCAACCGCAAGTCCTAAATTTCTAAGAAGTTTGCACTTCCGGAACCGTAAGTCCGCACAGCCGCAAGCCAATTACGTAATACTTTCCCTCCATAAAATGCAAAAATAAAGGTAAAGCTCTTCGTAGCTGTAAATTTATTAATTTCTTACTACATCACTTTTGTCAATTTATATATATTAGTATTTTTTTTATACTTACCCCTCAGCGCCCCACATATGATATAAGCTCACATTCACCTCCCCGTCATTGTGACTCAATTTATCAACAAACTAAAGGGTAATAATTAGTATACGTACCCCTACACTCCAAATTATGTTTCATTGGTACGATATCAGGCCCTTAACCTCAGACTCCTCTGGCGACAATTCCATCATGAGCTGGTTCATGTTTTCCCCTTTATGAAGACCAATCTCAAAATTATCAGGGGGACAGACTCGTTCTTTTGGGCCTTTATGACATCCGACCTTTTGGAGAACAGTTTATCCACGGGTGCAGAGCTGTGTATGGCCTTGTTGCATTTAACAAACACATCATCCAGGTTCCTTGCCCTCCGACTGGGCCTACAGTGTTGCGCACACAGTCACCTGCCCGTGATCTTCCTCCTCATACTGAAGAGGAACACCAGCACATCGTCTACAGCAGCAACCAGCTGGGCCTTGCTGGTGAAGGCGTAGTGGGCGCCATAATAATCAAGATTGCGGCAGAGATCAGAATTATTTGCGCACAAAAATATTTGCGCAGCACGAGAGATGGGGGTAACTCGCACCTCGGCCTAGCGATAACGAAGGGTCAAAACTGTCGCCTCACCACCGCAACGCACTAAGTCATCACAACATACTCCTAGCAAGTAATATTTAGCTCTACAGCAGAGCCATGGTCACTGCAAGCAAATATCACTGTCGCCAGCACACGTAGAATGTACACCTCTTTGGATCCTCGCCGTGTCCATATCACTGGTTTATGGCCTCTGGGCCTCCTTCTCCTTCCTCAAAATATGCGTATATTATATACGAAAATGTGTCACTAAGATGATAGTTGGATCAGTTTTTCTAAACATCTTGCAGATATTTCATAATCTTGGGTGAGGCCACACGATAATTTAAGACATGGGCTGAGTCAGCGAGGGACGCGTGAGGTCAGACCAGAGGGCCCCCCAACGCCAAAATTTAATTCTAGTATCTATGACCTTGGATCTCACCTAACAAATTTAAAATTTACAGTTAATATCTAAGATATTTCAATGATATTATAACATCACACAAAATAATGTTTTTATGAGTTTCAACAAAATATGGTAAAAATGGCATTATAACCCACAAAGCGAGGCAGGAAGAAGGGTTTGGTACGTACTTCGTCTATGAATGCTCACTGTAACTGCGGTCAAGGTTGACTGGTGGGAAAGCAGCCCCCATTAGCGTATCTTACTCACCCTGGACGGTGCGCACGCAGGAATCTTATTCAAACTCACCACGGCCACTTAGGAATTTGCGAACACATTTGCGTTTGCGGCAGTACTTCCGCAAACGCAATTTCGCAAATATTTACCCTTCCGCAAATCGCAAACGAATTCAGACTCCCGCAATTTGCGGACGTTGCGTTTGCAGAAGTTTTGGGGGAAAATGCCCACCTCTGGTATGTGTGTGTGTGTGTGTGTGGGTGTGTTTTGTGTGTGTGTGGTGTGTGTGTGTGTGTGTGTGTGTGTGTGGTGTGTGCGCGCGCGTGTGCGCGCACGCCTCTCTTTTTTTGACCAGAGTCGTGTATAGGAGGGTAGGGGGGGAAATCGGCCATGGCCCTTTCCCTTTTTTCCACACAGGGACAAAAATTGATTTGCCTTTGATTATTTAGATAGTGCAATAAATCCCTTCTGAGGTCTTAAAAATGCCCTTACCCTTAAAAATGCTTGATTTTCAAAAAAAAATCTAACTCCCTCCTCAGACCCCACAGCTTTAAAGGTTCGCTCCGCTGCATCTCCTCCCTTAAAACAATCCTGGATTCACCCGGTGCCCCCCTCCTGTTTCGTAGACATATATACGTCAGTGCTGCTGATTCCTTCCTTCCTTTTACTATCTAAATATACTCTTGAATTTTGAAGCAATTTATATTAAATCTTTGTATTTAAAATTGTTTTTCCCTCCCATATTTGAGGGGTTCGGCTAGTGTGCGGAAGTTTCGATAGGGTTCGGCGCCTCTGATAAGGTTGAGAACCACTGATCTATGCAAACATGTTACACTGTATTATTTCTTTCGTCAAGCTATTTTAGAAGAGACTTTTAGGACAGTTAACTTCAATATCATTAATTACACTAAATTATGCATTTTTGTAAAAGATATTAATAGTAGGGTCACTTAGGGCGATTCGCTTCACATTAGGTGAAGGAAGTATTTTGAGGGTCTTATCTAAGCATTTGTGCCGCTGAATCCGAAAATCGTAGTTGGGTCACTCGTTAGCGGTAAGTTTTTGCGCAATTTGCAATTGGCAATTTGGCAATAAAATTGGCAATTACAAATTGCAGAATGAGAACCAGACGTCGTAGAGACCTGTTTTGGACTCAAATTGAAGCTTATTAAGAGTGCATAAAATGTTATTTAGTACTCCGTGGTTGTATCTGTTCGCATTACTGAACTATAAAGGAAATTAGAGATAAGTGGAAAAAAAAAGGGAAAAAATATAAAAGGAATTTAATTTTTGGCCCTTTAAATTTTACATCAAAAGTCATGAAATGTTTCTGGCTGTATCTGGTCTCATAAAGGCCCACTTATTT
>JACEEZ010002682.1:539919-545190 GCA_016584305.1 Chionoecetes opilio
TTTTTGGGTTTGCTAAAATTTGGGAAATTTCATTAGTACCCACTAAAATCACGAGTTATTGGAAGAAGGGATATCCATGTGCATAAATTATGGGATCTAAAAACTATCGGTATCATACCTGAACCTAAAGAGGATAAAAGTACTCTAGATCACATGATCACACTGTCAATTATGTAAATGGTAAATATGAAGTAGGACTACCTTGGCAAATAGATGCCCCTGTGTTACCTTCCAATTATCACAATTTAAGAGCCAATTAAATAGTTCAATAAATTCAGAGGAAGAACTAATACAAAATTATAACCTGGCTAAAAGAGTGCAGGAAGGCCAGCCTCCCTTACCGAGTTGGAATACTAAAATTTCCAAGGGCTAGAAGGGATAATCAGGAAGGATTTCCTTAATTTTACGCCACCAGGAGGGCCAATCAGTGTTAGGGTTTTTGGTGGAATGTAAAAACTGATGAACTAAGATTAAAGTGTCCAGATTTTTCTGATGTATTTCCTCTAACAAGAGAACACTCTTAAATCAGGTCAGCCAAGTATTTGAACCCCTTGGGCATAGTGAACCCAATAACTAAAGGGGTAAATGTCTAATACAAAGGCCTGGGGAGAACACCCGATTGGATACCCCCTTGATGGAATATACAACAAATGGGGAGACTATAAAATCTGAGTTCAATAAGATAAATGAAGTTCACAAAAAGTAGGAGAATAATACTGATGGGCGACAACCCCAGCAACTAAAACATATTTTGTGTGCTTCAAAAATGGGATACGGTGCAGTAGCTTATCTTAAAGCAGGTGAGGAATGTAATTTAATTATGTCTAAGGCTCGGTTGCCCAATTAAGCCTAGAACCTTGCCTCAAATGGGGGTGGGCTGCATTAAATTAGGCACTAATTAGCACAATATCTAAGTAATTTATTACAAAATTGGTGAGGTATATATGTGGACCGATAGTGAAAATTTGCCTACACTGGTTAGTGAAACTAACACAAAATCCCTTATGTAAGGAATCGTGTTGGTAAGATAAATTATTTAGGTTCCATATTTCACTATAATCATGTTGCTACCAGGAAAACCCAGCTGATATTTTGTCCAGAGGAACAACTATCCTCAACTAAATACAGGATTATTTGGGTTTAAAGGTCCTACCCGGGTGAAAAATAATAATGAATGGCCTAATCAAAAGGTCTATAGTAAGTCAGACATATCAGAAAATATAATTATGGAACCTATATTGATCCCTGATCCTGTTATGGATAAACAATTTTCCTTATTAAGCAAACTATTAAAGACTACTAATTGGTCTTCAAATTCTAAAGAGGGATAGTTCTGATCCTTTGAAGTTTTGGGTTAGAACAATACAAAAGCAGGAATTTTCCTGGGAATATCAGCTCTTAGCCTCGGCCACCCCCGTAGGAACAAACTTATCAAATCATTTGGTCTGTACTAGATAATGAGGGCATCATTAGTTGTCGAGGAAGAATTTGATTGCTGATCTTCCCGATAAAACCTGCAATCCATGCTATTCCCAAACGTCATCTCTTACTAAATTGCTAGTGGATGAATATCATGGGAACTCGTTACATTGGGGGAATGGCTGACACTTAGCCTATCTCAGGAGGGAATTTTGGATACCGCAGGGTAGACAAAGGGAGTTAAATACTAACTTAAATCTTGTGTCAAAAAGCAAGAGATATAGGGAAGACTATCACCTATTCCCGGGCCCCCGAACTCCCTATGGATCGAGTACAATTATTAAAACCATTTGAGGTGCTGGTGTCGACTATACTGGGACAATAAAAATTACAGGAGATAATGTTCCCCCAAGAAAGTGTCTGCTTATTCACTTGCACCTCTACAAGGGCGGTTCATTTAGAAATAGCTGATGATTTAAGTGCCAAACGTTTATTAAAGGTGTTCCGGCGGTTTTTTGGCTCGGCGGTCGTGTCCTCGGCGGTTGATTAGTGGTAATGCACTAACTTCGTAGGAGCCTCCCCCATATTATTAATAATATTAAATCATCCATCATACAAAAATTTCTAAGTTAAGGAAATGCTCATGGACCTTTACTACCCCTATAGTAAAAAGAATTTTAGGGTCAAACTTTAAAATTAATTCCCAACAAGCTGAATTTTTCGTCACTGTTTTTCAGTTGACGAAAAACTGTTTACCTTGCGATCAGGGCATGGGCGGGTTGGCGAGGAGCCCCAGAAACAAATCCCGTATACAGTAGTCTTTGGTGAATGTCATGGTGTTGATTTGAAAAGTTACGTTTAAACCTGTTGCAGATTATGTGAAAATTATGAAAAAAGTTAAAAAGGAGGAGGATTGCAGACTCCTACAGGAAGATATGCTAGAATATATGAATGGAGTCAAAAATGGAGAATGGAATTTGACCCCTTGAGACCCAAACGTAATTTCCATTGTAATTTAGGTACCCTTAAACGTTTTTTTTTTTTGAATATAAGCAATGCATTATAGCTATGACCTGTTTAGTATCCTTGTACACTAGTTAATTTGATATATTCAGTCACTTTTCGTAATTTTATGGCTACACAGACATTTTATATAGCAATGGAAAAATCTAGGGGTGAAGGGGTTAATGCAAAAAGTGCAAAATATTATAATTTATTTGAGTGCGAAAAGGATAGATGGAATTACAAAATGGACAATCAATAAAGCAAGTGAAGAAAAGGATGTTGCAGAAATAATTCAGGATGACTGATCACCAGAGAAAATCTGCTAACAAACACCAGAACGGCCTTTGTCTCTATGGACGAGGACATAAGAAGAAATGTATTGTGGCCATGATACGCCCTAGACGGAAGTACGCCACAGTAGTATCACAGTGCATAATAACATAATAATATCATAATAATAATCATAATAATATCATAATATCATAAGCATATCAATAGCATAATAACATAATAATATCATAAAATAATCATAAAAAGGGCATAATATCATAAGCTATCTTATCTATATTAATAAAAGCGAAAGTGTGTGTGTCTGTGTGTGTGTGTGTGGTATAGGTTCCGCCCCCCGTGGCGGAATCCCATCATATACCACATTTTTGGAACCGGGTTGACCAGGGGAAGGTCATAACCCAGTTATGAGATGATCCGATCACTTTTTTCTTTTTTTTTTAGCAGCCTATTAGCGATAATTGTAAAAAAAAAGTGGGTTGCGAAAATTGAGGAAGCCTTGATGTAGGGTAATGGGAGTAATGGGGGGGGGAATGGGTGGGGTTAAATGGGTGGGGGTGATGGGGGTGGGGGGTGATGGGTTGGGGGGGTGATGGGTGTGGGTGAGGGAATGGGGGGAATGGGGGGTGATGGGTAATGGGTGAGTGAATGGGTGTGGGGTGATGGGTAATGGGTGATGAATGGGTGGGGGTGATGGGTAATGGGGGAGTGAATGGGTGGGGGTGATGGGTAATGGGTGGGGAGTGAATGGGTTGGCGTTAATACATACATTTCTACATCCATGATTTCAGGAAAGTTAAAGGGGCTATCTGGAGAGTCTGTTTTTGGGGGGCCAAAAGGCCCACCAAACACAGGTGGTTTGGGCCGAAGGCCCCCCAATAGCCCTCCGCAGGAGCTAGCCAAAAAGTCCCCCCGGAGGCGGCTTTGCGGCTAGTAATAATATACGAAAGTGTGTCTGTGTGTGTGTGGTGGTATAGGTTCCGCCCCCGTGGCGGAATCCCCTCATATGGCCCAGTTTTGGAACCGGCTTGACCAGGGGAAGGTTTTAAGCACACTTATAGATGATCCGATCACTTTTTTTTTTCTTTTTTAGTAGCCTATTAGCGAGAATTGTGAAAAAGTTGGGTTGCGAGAATTAAGGAAACCTTGATGTAGGGTGATGGGTAAGGGGTGAGTGAATGGGGGGGGTGATGGGTAATGGGTTGGGGTGGTGATTGGGTGAGTGAATGGGTGTGGGGTGAGGGAAATAGGTGGGGGTGATGGGTAAGGGGGTGAGTGAATGGGTGTGTGTTGAGGGGTAATGGGTCAGTGAATTGGTGGAGGGTGATGGGAAATGGTGAGTGAATGGTGGGGGTGATGGGTGATGGGGTGAGGGAATAGGGGGGGGGTGATGGGTAATGGGTGAGTGAATGGGTGTGTGGGATGGTAATGGGTGAGTGAAGGGGTGGGGGGTGGGGGTAATGGGTGGGGGTGATGGGTAATGGGTGAGTGAATGGGTTGGGGGTGATGTGAGTGGGTTGAGGGTGATGTGAATGGGTTTGGGGGTGATGTGAAGGGTTGGCGTTAATACATACATTTCTACATCCATGATTTCAGGAAAGTTAGAAGGGGCTATCTGGAGATTAAAGGCCCACCAATAGCCCTCCGCGGAGCTAGCAAAAAGTCCGCCCCGGAGGGCAGCTTTGCGGCTTAGCATAACATAATATCACAATAATATCATATAATAATAATATAATATCATAATACCATAACATATCAATAGCATTATATCGTAATAATAATTGTATATCATATCCCAGATAGGGCCCCCAAATCTGTTATGCCATAATTATCATTAACTAGCGGTCAAGACAAACAGAAACAAAAAGTGAACCAGGTATAAAAAATTTATTATTTAATATATGCTAATTGTGTCACTAACTACATGTAGGCACCATAATGGCACTGAAAACAACCAAAACCCACCACCATTTAAACCCTAAGTTTGTTAACTATAATTTGCTAGCAACTGTAATATTTACATAGATAAATACAGTTGTGTGAGCTCTGCACAAATCCTATGATACAACATTAAAAAATATATAAATGATGGAACAATAGTCAAGTGTTGGTGAAAGAGTTGGTCGGGGAAACAGCAGGAAAGGAAGTCTTAACTCCACGACATGCCACGACCTGACCCCAAGGGTTCACCGTCCACCCACCCTTGTGACACGTCGCCAACCATCCGTCATCTTGACGCGTCACCCGGTAGACCCATTTAACAAATTCTGCTGAGAAATTAATCCATATTACCAAACCTATATAACGATGGTTTACAGGGAGTTTACTACACAAGTTCTTTCGTACCCAGGTGTTTGTTAGTTGTTTCGAACACTGATTTTGAGTTGTTTCGTACATACCTGGTGTCGTTCGTAACCCTTAGAAGTCAATTTTGACTCCTAATTAAAAAAGCACTTATTAGTCTTATGAGCACTTATTAGCATTTATAGTCTTATAGAGCTTTTGTAAAAATGTAAAAGCATTTTTGTATTATCTGGAAAGGGTTGAATTTCCCAAACT
>JACEEZ010002683.1:0-29146 GCA_016584305.1 Chionoecetes opilio
TTTTTTCAAAAACCTCTTTCCTATTTTTAAAAAAAAACCCTTTAATTTTTTTGTAATGTAAGGCTCTTATGGGGTAAAAAATTTTTCCCCTAAAAAGGGGGATTTTATATTTCCCTATTTGTAGGAAAAACCTTTATATCACCGATAAATGCTAATATCTTTAAAAACACAAATTTTTATGGGTTTATAGAAATTTGTAAGTAAAACTACTTGTAAAAATCAATAACGCTAAGTTTACAAAAAAACTATAAAAAAACGCTTCCCAATATACCGTTAACCCAAAATAAAAAAACCTCTTACTCTTCTATTAATGGGTTTTAATGTAATGTAGTTTAACTTATGGGTTTGAAAAATTATCAAAAAAAGGGGGATTTTTACTTAAATTTGGGTAAAAAAACAGCTAATATCACTGTAACTAGCTAAAATCTTTAAAAAACACTACTTTTAGGGGGGTTTATAGCAATATAATAAGTAAAAAAATTTTTTATATTTTACAAAAAAGGGGTACATTTAAGAAAAAGAAAAAAAAAGGGCTTGCAATATACCGTTTACACAATAAAAAAAACCCTCCTACTCTTCTTTTTTTAATAGCTTAATGAAAATTTGTAAGCACTTATTAGGTACAAATTATTCTAAAAAGAAAATTTTTATATTTAAAAAATTTTTTGGGAAAAACAGCAAATATATCCCGTAAAAAGCTAATATCATGAAAACCCTACATTTTATGGGTTTTTTGCAATATAAAAGAAAAAACTACTTTTTTTAAAATATAATAACGTTTACATTTTTAGAAGAAACTATAAAAAAACGCTTGCAATAAAACCTTTATTTCAAAATAAATATTCTCTTACTTTCTATTTAATCCCTTAATGTAATGTAAGCAAATTTAAAGGTTTGAAAATTTAATCTAAAAAAGATTATTTTTTTATTTAAAAATTTTGTAGGAAAATAGCTATATATCACCGATAAATACTAATATCATAAAAACACACAATTTAAGGGTTTATGCAATTTTAAAAAGTAAAACTACTTGTTACAATAACCCCTACATTTTAAAAAGGGAAACTTTTAAAAACGCTTGCAATATACCGTTAATCACAATAAATAACCTTTTTACCCCTCTATTTTTAGTTTAATGTAATGTAACTACTTATTTTTGGAAAATTTTTTCTAAAAAAAGGATTGTATTTTAAATTTGTAGGAGAACGCTATTTTACCCCCGATAAATTGCTAATATCATTGAAAACACTAAATTTTGGGTTTTAGCAATAGTAAGAAAAAACTACTTGTATATATACAATAACGTACAGTTTAAAAGAAACTATAAAAAAAGCTTGCAAATACCGTTATATCAAAAAATAACCTCTTACTTTCTTTTTAATAGCTTAAGTAATGTAAGCTACTTATGGGGGCAAATTTTTCTAAAAAGAGGTTTTTTATATTCAATTTTGTGGGGAAAACAGTTTATATATCACTAAAAACTACAAAAATCATTAAAAACACTATTTTTTAGGGGTTTAAAACCCTATATAAAAAGAAAAACTACTTTAAAATAACAATCCGCTACATTTTAGAAGAAACTATAAAAAAACGTTTTGAAAATTACCTTTTATCACGGTAAAAAAACCCTCTTACTCTTTTTTAATAGTTTAAAATGTAAGGGAAGCTACTTAAGGTGAAAATTTTTTAAAAAAAAAAGGTTTTTATACTTAAATTTGTAGGAAAACAGTTTATTATCACCGATAAATAGTTTAATATCATTGAAACACTAAAATTTTATGGGTTTATAGCAATATGATAAGAAAAACCTACTTGTATATGTACAATAACGTACAGTTTACAAGAAACTATGAAAACGCTTGCAATATACCATTATATCACAATAAATAACCTTTTAATCTTCATTTAATAGCTTAATGTAATTTAAGCTCTTATAGGTGAAAATTTTTTCTAAAAAAGGATTTTATACTTAAATTTGTGGGAAAACAGCTATATTCACTGATAATAGCAAAAATCTTTTAAAAACACTACTTTTTAGGGGTTATACAATAAAATTTAATTTAAAACAAACTTGTTATATACAATAACGTTTTATTTTAGAAGAAACTATGAAAAACGTTTGCAATATCCCGGGTTATATCAAAATAAAAAACCCCAATCTTTATTTAATAGCTTAATTAATGTAAGCTATTTATAGGTGCAAATTTTTTAAAAAAAAAGGATTGTATTCTTAAATTTGTAGGAAACCCGTTATAAAAAACCGATAAAGGGGCTAATATCTTTGGGAAAACACTACATTTTATGGGTTTAAAGAAATTTATAAATAAGTAAAACTACTTGTATATTTTTACAATAACGCTACATTTTTACAAGAAACTATGAAAAACGCTTGCAATACCCCCGTTAAAATCACAAAAAATAACCCCCTTCTTTTCTATTTAATAGCTTAATGTAATTAACTACTTATAGGTGCAAATTATTCAAAAAAGATTATTTTATACTTCTTTTTGGTAGGAAAACAGTTTAAATACCCGGGGGGGGATAAATACCCCCCAAAATTTTAATTAAAAAACTACATTTTAGGGGTTTAAGAAAATATGATAAAAAAAACTCCTTGTATAAATACAAAAACCTATTTTTTTACAAAAAAAACTAGGGAAAACGTTTGCAATAAAACCGTTTTTCCACAATAAAAAACCCTCTTATTTTTTTATTTAATAGTTAATGTAATGTACCTACTTATGGGTGAAAAATTTTTTTAAAAAAAAGGATTTTATACTTAAATTTGGTGGGAAAAAACAGCATAATCACTGATAACAAAGCTAAAATCCTTAAAAAACACAAACTTTTTAGGGGTTTTTTATAGAAATTTTTAAAAAGGGTAAAACTACTTTTATATATACAATAACGGTACAGTTAGAAGAAACTATGAAAAACGCTTGCAAAATACCTTTTAATCACAATAAAAAAACCTCCTACTCTTCTATTTAATAGTTATTTTAATGTAAGCTACTTATAGGTACAAATTATTCAAAAAAGAGAATTTTATACTTAAATTTGTTTAAAAAAACCCCTATATTTTCACCGATAAATAGCTAATATCATTAAAAAACCTACTTTTATGGATTTATTGAAATATAATAATTTAAAACTACTTGTATGTAATAATAACGCTACAGTTTAGAAGAAACTATGAAAAACGTTTTGCAATATACCTTTATTTCACAAAAATATTCTCTTACTTTTTCTATTTAAACCTTAATGAAAAGGTAAGCTATTTATGGGTAAAAATTTAAAATTCTAAAAAAAAAAATTTTTATTTTTATTTAAATTTGTAGGAAAATAGTATATATCCCGATAAATAGTAAAAATCTTTGAAAACACTACTTTTTAAAGGGGGTTTTAGAAATATGATAAGAAAAACTACTTTTATACAAAAAACGCTACTTTTTACAAAAAAAACAGGGAAAAAACGTTTTCCCAATATCCGTTTATCACAATAAAAAACCCTTTAAACCCCTTATTTATTAGTTTTAATGTAATGTAAGCTACTTATAGGGTTTAAATTATTCTAAAAAAAAGGTTTGTATTTTTTCAATTTGTAGATAAAACAGCTATATATCACCAAATAAATTGCTAATATCTTTGGGGAAAACCTACATTTTAGGGGGGTTATAGCAATATGATAATTTAAAACTACTTGTAATATACAATAACGCAAAAAGGTTTTACAAAAAAAACTATAAAAAAAAGCTTCCAATAAAACCTTTATATCAAAATTTAAAAACCCTCTTACTTTTCCATTTAATAGCTTAATGTAATGTAAGCTATTTATGGGTTGAAAATTTTATTCAAAAAAAAGAGGATTTTTTACTTCAATTTGTGGGAAAAACAGCTATTTTATCACTGAAAACTAGCTAAAACATTAAAAAACACTACTTTTTTAGGGGTTTTAAAAATTTCCCTTTATATAATAAGAAAAAACTCTTGTTTTAAAATACAACCCAACGCTACATTTTTTAGAAAAAACCCTATAAAAAAACGTTTTCCCAATATCCCTTTTTATTCACAGAAAATAACCTCTTACCTTCTATTTAATACCCTTAATGAAATTGTAACTACTTATAGGTGAAAAATTTTTCCCTAAAAAAAGGTTTTTTATACTTCAATTTGTGGGAAAAAACAGCATATAATCACCGAAAAAAATAGTTTAAATATCATTGAAACACTACATTTTATGGGTTTATAGCAATAGGATATGTAAAACTACTTGTATATATACAATAACGCTACAGTTTACAAGAAACTATGAAAAACGCTTGCAATATACCGTTATATCACAATAATAACCTCTACTCTTCTATGTAATGCTTAATGTAATGTAAGCTACTTATAGGTGCAAATTATTCTAAAAAAAGAATTTTATACTTCAATTTGTAGGAAAACAGCTATATATCACTGATAACTAGCTAAAATCATTGAAAACACTACCTTTTATTGGTTTATAGCAATATGATAAGTAAAGCTACTTGTATATATACAATAACGCTACAGTTTACAAGAAACTATGAAAAACGCTTGCAATATACCGTTATACGACAATAAATAACCTCTTACTTTTTTATTTATTAGCTTAATGTAATGTAAGCTACTTATATTTGCAAATTATTCTAAAAAAAGGATTGTATACTTCAATTTGTAGGAAAACAGCTATATATCACCGATAAATAGCTAACTAATATCATTGAAAACACTACATTTTATGGTTTTATATTAATATAATAAGTAAAACTACTTGTATATATACAATAACGCTACGGTTTCCAAGAAACTATGAAAAACGCTTGCAATATATCGTTATATCACAATAAATAACCTCTTACTCTTCTATTTATTAGCTTAATGTAATGTAAGCTACTTATAGGTGCAAATTATTCTAAAAAAAGGATTGTATACTTCAATTTGTAGGAAAACAGCTATATATCACCGATAAATAGCTAATATCATTGAAAACACTACATTTTATGGGTTTATAGCAATAGGATAAGTAAAACTACTTGTATATATACAATAACGCTACGGTTGACAAGAAACTATGAAAAACGCTTGCAATATACCGTTATATCACAATAAATAACCTCTTACTCTTCTATTTAATAGCTTAATGTAATGTAAGCTACTTATAGGTGCAAATTATTAAAAAAAAGGTTTTTATCTTCAATTTGGGGAAAAAACGCTATATATCACTGAAAACTGCTAAAATCTTGAAAACATACTTTTTAGGGGTTTATGCAAAAAATAAGTAAACTATTTGTTATATACAATAATGGTACAGTTTAGAAGAAAAATTTGAAAACGCTTGAAATTACCTTTATATCACAATAAATAACCTCCTCCCTTTCATTTAAATAGTTAATAAATGTAAGTACTTAAAAGGTAAAAAATTATTCTAAAAAGAGGATTTTTACTTAAATTTTTTTGGGGAAAACCAAATTTCACCGAAAATGCTAATATTATTGAAACACTACATTTTATGGGTTTATTGCAATTAAAAGTAAAACTATTTTGTATATATTAATAACGCTACAGTTTAGAAAAAACTATAAAAACGCTTGAAATATACCGTTATATCAATAAATACCCTTTTACTTTCTTTTTAAATACCTTAAGTAATTAAGTTTTATAGGTGAAAAATTAATCTAAAAAAATTATTTTATACTTCAATTTGTAGGAAAATAGCTATATATCACCATATATATTAATATCTTTGAAAACTACTTTTAAGGGTTTTATAGAAATATGATAAGTTAAAACTACTTGTTACAAAAAACGCTACGTTTTAAAAGAAACTATGAAAAACGCTTGAAATTACCGTTATATCACAATAAAAAAACCTCTTACTCTCTTTTTTATTAGTTTAAATGTAATGTAAGCTACTTATAGGTGCAAATTATTCCAAAAAGAGGATTTTATACTTCAATTTGTAGGAAAACAGCTATATATCACCGATAAATAGCTAATATCATTGAAAACACTACATTTTATGGGTTTATAGCAATAGGATAAGTAAAACTACTTGTATATATACAATAACGCTACAGTTTACAAGAAACTATGAAAAACGCCTGCAATATACCGTTATATCACAATAAATAACCTCTTACTCTTCTATTTAATAGCTTAATGTAATGTAAGCTACTTATAGGTGCAAATTATTCTAAAAAGAGGATTTTATACTTCAATTTGTAGGAAAACAGCTATATATCACTGATAACTAGCTAAAATCATTGAAAACACTACATTTTATGGGTTTATAGCAATATGATAAGTAAAACTACTTGTATATATACAATCACTATACAGTTTAGCAGAAACTATGAAAAAAGCTTGCAATATACCGTTATATCACAATAAATAACCTCTTACTCTTCTATTTAATAGCTTAATGTAATGTAAGCTACTTATAGGTTTAAATTTTTCTAAAAAGAGGATTTTATATTTCAATTTGTAGGAAAACAGCTATATATCACCGATAAATAGCTAATATCATTGAAAACACTACATTTTATGGGTTCATAGCAATAGAATAAGTAAAACTACTTGTATATATACAATAACGCTACAGTTTACAAGAAACTATGAAAAACGCTTGCAATATACCGTTATATCACAATAAATAACCTCTTACTCTTCTATTTAATAGCTTAATGTAATGTAAGCTACTTATAGGTGCAAATTATTCGAAAAAGAGGATTTTATACATCAATTTGTAGGGAAACAGCTGCATATCACCGATAAATAGCTAATATCATTGAAAACACTACTTTTTATGGGTTTATAGCAATAGGATAAGTAAAGCTACTTGTATATATACAATAACGCTACAGTTTACAAGAAACTATGAAAAACGCTTGCAATATACCGTTATACGACAATAAATAACCTCTTACTTTTTTATTTATTAGCTTAATGTAATGTAAGCTACTTATATTTGCAAATTATTCTAAAAAAAGGATTGTATACTTCAATTTGTAGGAAAACAGCTATATATCACCGATAAATAGCTAACTAATATCATTGAAAACACTACATTTTATGGTTTTATATTAATATAATAAGAAAAAACTACTTGTATTATAACAATAACGCTACGGTTTACAAAAAAACTATAAAAAAACGCTTGCAATATATCGTTATATCACAATAAATAACCTCTTACTCTTCTATTTAATAGCTTAATGTAATGTAAGCTACTTATAGGTGCAAATTATTCTAAAAAAAGGATTGTATACTTCAATTTGTAGGAAAACAGCTATATATCACCGATAAATAGCTAATATCATTGAAAACACTACATTTTATGGGTTTATAGCAATATGATAAGTAAAACTACTTGTATATGTACAATAACGCTACAGTTTACAAGAAACTATGAAAAACGCTTGCAATATACCATTATATCACAATAAATAACCTCTTACTCTTCTATTTAATAGCTTAATGTAATATAAGCTACTTATAGGTGCAAATTATTCTAAAAAAAGAATTTTATTTTTCCCAATTGTAGGAAAATAGCTATATATCACTGATAACTAACTAAAATCATTGAAAACACTACATTTTATGGGTTTATAGCAATATAATAAGTAAAACTACTTGTATATATACAATAACGCTAC
The DNA here is from genome assembly GCA_016584305.1 of Chionoecetes opilio. NCBI lineage: Eukaryota > Metazoa > Arthropoda > Malacostraca > Decapoda > Majidae > Chionoecetes > Chionoecetes opilio. Next base: position 7,680 of record JACEEZ010002683.1, read on the forward strand.
AGTTTACAAGAAACTATGAAAAACGCTTGCAATAGACCGTTATATCACAATAAATAACCTCCTACTCTTCTATTTAATAGCTTAATGTAATGTAAGCTACTTATAGGTGCAAATTATCTAAAAAAGAGAATTTTATACTATAATTTGTAGAAAAACAGCTATATATCACCAATAAATAGCTAATATCATTGAAAAACAACTACTTTTTAAATGGTTTTATAGCAATATGATAAGTAAAGCTACTTGTATACTATGTATACAATAACGCTACAGTTTACAAGAAACTATGAAAAACGCTTGCAATATACCGTTATAACACAATAAATAACCTCTTACTTTTCTATTTATTAGCTTAATGTAATGTAAGCTACTTGTAGGTGCAGATTATTCTAAAAAAAGGATTGTATACTTCAATTTGTAGGAAAACAGCTACATATCACCGATAAATAGCTAATATCATTGAAAACACTACATTTTATGGGTTTATAGCAATAGGATAAGTAAAACTACTTGTATATATACAATAACGCTACGGTTGACAAGAAACTATGAAAAACGCTTGCAATATACGGTTATATCACAATAAATAACCTCTTACTCTTCTATTTAATAGCTTAATGTAATGTAAGCTACTTATAGGTGCAAATTATTCTAAAAAAAGGATTTTATACTTCAATTTGTAGGAAAACAGCTATATATCACTGATAACTAGCTAAAATCATTGAAAACACTACATTTTATGGGTTTATAGCAATATAATAAGTAAAACTACTTGTATATATACAATAACGGTACAGTTTAGAAGAAACGATGAAAAACGCTTGCAATATACCGTTATATCACAATAAATAACCTCCTACTCTTCTATTTAATAGCTTAATGTAATGTAAGCTACTTATAGGTACAAATTATTCTAAAAAGAGGATTTTATACTTAAATTTGTTGGAAAACAGCTATATATCACCGATAAATAGCTAATATCATTGAAAACACTACATTTTATGGGTTTATTGCAATATAATAAGTAAAACTACTTGTATATATATAATAACGCTACAGTTTAGAAGAAACTATGAAAAACGCTTGAAATATACCGTTATATCACAATAAATATCTCTTACTCTTCTATTTAATAACCTTAATGTAATGTAAGCTATCTTATGTGCAAATTAATCTAAAAGATTATTTTATACTTCAATTTGTAGGAAAATAGCTATATATCACCGATATATATCTAATATCATTCAAAACACTACATTTTAAGGGTTTATAGCAATATGATAAGTAAAACTACTTGTATACAATAACGCTACAGTTTACAAGAAACTATGAAAAACGCTTGCAATATACCGTTATATCACAATAAATAACCTCTTACTCCTCTATTTATTAGCTTAATGTAATGTAAGCTACTTATAGGTGTAAATTATTCTAAAAAAAGGATTGTATTCTTCAATTTGTAGGAGAACAGCTATATATCACCGATAAATTGCTAATATCATTGAAAACACTACATTTTATGGGTTTATAACAATATGATAAGTAAAACTACTTGTATATATACAATAACGCTACAGTTTACAAGAAACTATGAAAAACGCTTGCAATATACCGTTATAATTATCACAATAAATAACCTCTTACTCTTCTATTTAATAGCTTAATGTAATGTAAGCTACTTATAGGTGCAAATTATTCTAAAAAGAGGATTTTATACATCAATTTGTAGGAAAACAGCTATATATCACTGATAACTAGCTAAAATCATTGAAAACACTACATTTTATGGGTTTATACCTATATAATAAGTAAAACTACTTGTTTATATTCAATCACGCTACAGTTTAGAAGAAACTATGAAAAACGCTTGCAATATACCTTAATATCACAGTAAATAACCTCTTACTCTTCTATTTAATAGCTTAATGTAATGTAAGCTACTTATAGGTGCAAATTATTCTAAAAAGAGGATTTATACTTCAATTTGTAGGAAAACAGCTAATATCCCCGGGATAAATAGCTAATATCATTGAAAACACTACATTTTATGGGTTTATAGCAATAGGATAAGTAAAACTACTTGTATATATATAATAACGCTACAGTTTACAAGAAACTATGAAAAACGCTTGCAATATACCGTTATATCACAATAAATAACCTCTTACTCTTCTATTTAATAGCTTATGTAATGTAAGCTACTTATAGGTGAAAATTTATTCTAAAAAAGATATTTTATACTTCAATTTGTGGGGAAACAGGCATATCACCGATAAATAGCTAATATCATTGAAAACACTACATTTTTATGGGTTTATAGCAATAGGATAAGTAAAGCTACTTGTATATTTTAAACAATAAACGCTACAGTTACAAGAAACTATGAAAAACGCTTGCAATATACCGTTATATCACAATAAATAACCTCTTACTTTTATTTAATTAGCTTAATGTAATGTAAGCTACTTATATTTGCAAATTATTCTAAAAAAAGGATTTATACTTCAATTTGTAGGAAAAACAGCTATATATCACGATAAATAGCTAACTAATATCATTGAAAACACTACATTTTATGGTTTTATTAGAAATAGATAAGTAAAACTACTTGTATAATACAATAACGCTACGTTTACAAGAAACTATGAAAAAACGCTTGCAATATACGTTATATCACAATAAATAACTCTTACTCTTCTATTTAATAGCTTAATTAATTAAGCTACTTATAGGTGCAAATTATTCTAAAAAAAGGATTGTTATACTTCAATTTGTAGGAAAACAGCTATATATCCCCTGATAATAGCTAATATCATTGAAAACACTACATTTTATGGGTTTATAGCAATATGATAAGTAAAACTACTTGTATATGTACAATAACGCTACAGTTTACAAGAAACTATGAAAAACGCTTGCAATATACCTTATACACAATAAATAACCTCTTACTTTCTATTTATAGCTTAATGTAATGTAAGCTACTTATAGGTGCAAATTATTCTAAAAAAAGATTGTATATTCAATTTGTAGGAAAAAGCTATATATCACGATAATACTAATATCATTGAAAACACTACATTTTATGGGTTTATAGCAATAGGATAAGTAAAACTACTTGTATATATACAATAACGCTACGGTTGACAAGAAACTATGAAAAACGCTTGCAATATACGGTTATATCACAATAAATAACCTCTTACTCTTCTATTTAATAGCTTAATGTAATGTAAGCTACTTATAGGTGCAAATTATTCTAAAAAAAGGATTTTATACTTCAATTTGTAGGAAAACAGCTATATATCACTGATAACTAGCTAAAATCATTGAAAACACTACATTTTATGGGTTTATAGCAATATAATAAGTAAAACTACTTGTATATATACAATAACGGTACAGTTTAGAAGAAACGATGAAAAACGCTTGCAATATACCGTTATATCACAATAAATAACCTCCTACTCTTCTATTTAATAGCTTAATGTAATGTAAGCTACTTATAGGTACAAATTATTCTAAAAAGAGGATTTTATACTTAAATTTGTTGGAAAACAGCTATATATCACCGATAAATAGCTAATATCATTGAAAACACTACATTTTATGGGTTTATTGCAATATAATAAGTAAAACTACTTGTATATATATAATAACGCTACAGTTTAGAAGAAACTATGAAAAACGCTTGAAATATACCGTTATATCACAATAAATATCCTCTTACTCTTCTATTTAATACCTTAATGTAATGTAAGCTACTTATAGGTGCAAATTAATCTAAAAAGATTATTTTATACTTCAATTTGTAGGAAAATAGCTATATATCACCGATATATATCTAATATCATTCAAAACACTACATTTTAAGGGTTTATAGCAATATGATAAGTAAAACTACTTGTATACAATAACGCTACAGTTTACAAGAAACTATGAAAAACGCTTGCAATATACCGTTATATCACAATAAATAACCTCTTACTCCTCTATTTATTAGCTTAATGTAATGTAAGCTACTTATAGGTGTAAATTATTCTAAAAAAAGGATTGTATTCTTCAATTTGTAGGAGAACAGCTATATATCACCGATAAATTGCTAATATCATTGAAAACACTACATTTTATGGGTTTATAACAATATGATAAGTAAAACTACTTGTATATATACAATAACGCTACAGTTTACAAGAAACTATGAAAAACGCTTGCAATATACCGTTATAATTATCACAATAAATAACCTCTTACTCTTCTATTTAATAGCTTAATGTAATGTAAGCTACTTATAGGTGCAAATTATTCTAAAAAGAGGATTTATACATCAATTGTAGGAAAAACAGCTATATATCACTGATAACTAGCTAAAATCATTGAAAACACTACATTTTATGGGTTTATACCTATATAATAAGTAAAACTACTTGTTTATATTCAATCACGCTACAGTTTAGAAGAAACTATGAAAAACGCTTGCAATATACCTTAATATCACAGTAAATAACCTCTTACTCTTCTATTTAATAGCTTAATGTAATGTAAGCTACTTATAGGTGCAAATTATTCTAAAAAGAGGATTTTATACTTCAATTTGTAGGAAAACAGCTATATATCACCGATAAATAGCTAATATCATTGAAAACACTACATTTTATGGGTTTATAGCAATAGGATAAGTAAAACTACTTGTATATATATAATAACGCTACAGTTTACAAGAAACTATGAAAAACGCTTGCAATATACCGTTATATCACAATAAATAACCTCTTACTCTTCTATTTAATAGCTTAATGTAATGTAAGCTACTTATAGGTGCAAATTATTCTAAAAAGAGGATTTTATACTTCAATTTGTAGGAAAACAGCTATATATCACTGATAACTAGCTAAAATCATTGAAAACACTACATTTTATGGGTTTTAGCAATATGATAAGTAAAGCTACATGTATATAAACAATAACGCTACAGTTAAGAAGAAACTATGAAAAACGCTTGCAATATACCGTTATACCACAATAAATAACCTCTTACTTTTCTATTTATTAGCTTAATGTAATGTAAGCTACTTATAGGTTTAAATTTTTCTAAAAAGAGGATTTTATATTTCAATTTGTAGGAAAACAGCTATATATCACCGATAAATAGCTAATATCATTGAAAACACTACATTTTATGGGTTCATAGCAATAGGATAAGTAAAACTACTTGTATATATACAATAACGCTACAGTTTACAAGAAACTATGAAAAACGCTTGCAATATACCGTTATATCACAATAAATAACCTCTTACTCTTCTATTTAATAGCTTAATGTAATGTAAGCTACTTATAGGTGCAAATTATTCTAAAAAAAGGATTTTATACTTCAATTTGTAGGTAAACAGCTATATATCACTGATAACTAGCTAAAATCATTGAAAACACTACATTTTATGGGTTTATAGCAATATAATAAGTAAAACTACTTGTATATATACAATAACGCTACAGTTTACAAGAAAACTATGAAAAACGTTTCAATATACCGTTATTCAAAATAAATAACCTTTACTTTTTTTTATTAGCTTAATGAATGAAAGCACTTATAGGTGAAATTTTTAAAAAAGATAATTTTAACTTCATTGTAGGAAAACGCTAAAAACCGATAAATAGCTAATATCTTTAAAAAAACACTAATATAGGGTTTATAGCAATAGGATAAGTAAAACTTTATATATTATGTATACAAACGCTCCCCATTTTACAAGAAAACTATGAAAAACGCTTGCAATTCCTTAATCACAATAAATAGCCTTTTTACTTTCTATTTAATAGTTAATGTAAGTAAGACTTATAGGTGCAAATTTTTCAAAAAAGAGGATTTTATACTTCAATTTGTGGGAAAAACAGCATATACACGATAAATAGTAATCATTGAAAACATACATTTTAGGGTTTATAGCAAAAGGATAAGAAAAAATATTTGTAATATAAAATAACGCTACAGTTTACAAAAAAACATAAAAAAACGCTTGCAATATCCCTTATATCACAATAAAAAACCTCTACCTTCTTTTTAATGCTTAATTAATGTAAGTATTATGGGTGCAAATTATTCAAAAAAAAAGGTTTTTTAACTTAAATTTTGTAGGAAAATAGCTATATATCATGATAACTAGCAAAAAATTTTAAAAAACATACTTTTTTTGGGGTTTTAGCAAATAAAATAAAACTATTGAATAAGAATAACGCTTAGTTTAGAAAAAAACATAAAAAAAAGTTTCCCAATAACCGTATATAACAATAAATAACCTCTTACTCTTTTTTTAATAGTAAGTAATGTAAGTACTTATGGTGCAAATTATTCGAAAAAGAGGATTTTTACATCAATTTGTGGGGAAAAGCTGAATCACCGATAAATGCTAATACCTTGAAAAACACACTTTTAGGGGTTTTAAAGAAAATAGGATAATTTAAAGTTTATTGTATTATACAAAAAACGCTACGTTTACAAAAAAAACTATGAAAAACGTTTGAATATACCGTTATACGACAATAAAAAAACCTTTACTTTTTTTTATTAGTTTAATGAAATGTAAGCTACTTATTTTTGCAAATTATTCAAAAAAAAAGGTTTGTATATTTTAAATTTTGTAGGAAAACAGCATATATCCCCGATAAATAGCAAACTAATATCTTTGAAAACACTACATTTATGGTTTTATTAATATAAAAGTAAAATATTGTTATAAAAATTAACGTAGGGTTACAAGAAACTTGAAAAAACGCTTGAAATTTAAATCTTTATCACAATAAAAAACCCTCTTCTCTTTTTTTTAAAGTTTAATGAATGTAAGCTATTAAGTGCAAATTTTATTCTAAAAAAAGGATTGTATACTTCAATTTGTAGGAAAACAGCTATAATCCCCGATAAATAGTAATATCATTAAAAAACACTACTTTTTGGGTTTTATAGAATAGAAAGTAAAACTACTTGATATGTAAAAACGCTACATTTTCAAGAAAACTATGAAAAACGCTTGCAATTACCATTAACAAAAAAATAACCTCTTACCTTCTTTTTAATAGTTTAATGTAATAAAAGACTTATAGGTGCAAATATTCAAAAAAAGAATTTTATATTTCAATTTGTAGGAAAATAGTATATATCACTGATAACTAATAAAATCATGAAAAACCCCTACTTTTTAGGGGTTTTATAGCAAATTAATAAGAAAAATATTTGTATATATACAATAACGCTACAGTTTACAAGAAACTATAAAAAACGCTTGCAATAGACCGTTATATCACAATAAAAACCTCCTACTCTTCATTTAATAGCTTAATGTAAGTAAGTATTATAGGGGCAAATTATTCTAAAAAGAGAATTTAACTATAATTTGTAAAAAAACGAAATTTACCCCAATAAAAGCTAATATCTTTGAAAACATACATTTTATGGTTTTATAGAATATGAAAAGTAAAGCTATTTGATACTATGTATACAATAACGCTACGTTTACAAAAAAACTAGAAAAACGTTTGCAATATACCTTTATAACACAATAAATAACCTTTACTTTTATTTAAGCTTAATGTAATGTAAGCTATTTGTGGTGGGGTTATCTAAAAAAGGATTTATACTTAATTTGTAGGAAAACAGTACTATCACGTAAATAGCTAATATCATGAAAACATACTTTTTATGGGTTTATAGCAATAGATAATTTAAAACTATTTGTTATAACAATAACGCTCGGTTGACAAGAAACTATGAAAAACGCTTGCAAAACGGTTATATCACAATAAAAAACCCTTTACCTTCTTTTTAATAGTTAATGTAATGTAAGATTATAGGTGCAAATTTTTCTAAAAAAAGGATTTATACTTCAATTTGTAGGAAAAAGCTATATATCACTTGTAACTAGCTAAAATCATTAAAAACACTACATTTTAGGGTTTTATAGAATATAATAAGTAAAATACTTGTATATATACAAAAAACGGTACATTTTTAGAAAAAAACGATGAAAAACGTTGCAATATACCGTTTATCACAATAAATAACCTCCTACTTTCTATTTAATGCTTAATGAATTAATTATAGGTAAAAAAATTTTTTCTAAAAAAAGGATTTTTATTTAAAATTTTGTGGAAAACAGCTAAATCCCCGATAAATAGCTAATACTTTGAAAAACTACATTTTATGGGTTTTTTGCAAATAATAAGTAAAACTACGTATATAATAAAACGCTACAGTTTAGAAAAAAATAGAAAAACGCTTGAAATATCCCTTTATATCACAATAAATATCCTTTTACTTTCTATTTAATCCCTTAATGTAATGTAAGCTATTTATAGGTGCAAATTAATCTAAAAAGTTTTTTTAATTTTCAATTTGTAGGAAAATATATATATCACCGATTAATCTAATTATTGAAAACACTACTTTTTAAGGGTTTATAGCAATATGATAAGTAAAAACTATTTGTATAAATAACGCTACAGTTTCAAGAAACTATGAAAAACGCTTGCAATATACCGTTATATCAAAATAAAAACCTTTACTCCTCTATTATTAGCTTAATTAATGTAAGCATTATGGGGTTAAAAATATTCAAAAAAAAAGGATTGATTCTTCAATTTTGTAGGAGAAAAAGCTATATATCACCGAAAAAATTTGCAATTCTTTGAAAACACTACATTTTATGGGTTTAAAACAATATGTAAGTAAAACTATTTGTATAAAACAATAACGCTACAGTTTACAAGAAACTATGAAAAAGCTTGCAATATACCGTTAAATTTATCACAATAAAAAACCCCTTTTACTCTTCTTTTTAATAGTTAATGTAAGTAAGCTACTTATAGGTGCAAATTTATTCTAAAAAGAGGTTTTTATACATCAATTGTGGGGGAAAAAACAGTTAATATCAGATAACTAGCTAAAATCTTTGAAAACACTCATTTTATGGGTTTATCCCTATATAATAAGTAAAAACTACTTGTTTATTCAATCACTCTACAGTTTAGCAGAAACTATGAAAAACGCTTGCAATATACCGTTATATCACAATAAATAACCTCTTACTCTTCTATTTAATAGCTTAATGTAATGTAAGCTACTTATAGGTTTAAATTTTTCTAAAAAGAGGATTTTATATTTCAATTTGTAGGAAAACAGCTATATATCACCGATAAATAGCTAATATCATTGAAAACACTACATTTTATGGGTTTATAGCAATAGGATAAGTAAAACTACTTGTATATATACAATAACGCTACAGTTTACAAGAAACTATGAAAAACGCTTGCAATATACCGTTATATCACAATAAATAACCTCTTACTCTTCTATTTAATAGCTTAATGTAATGTAAGCTACTTCTAGGTGCAAATTATTCTAAAAAAAGGATTTTATACTTCAATTTGTAGGAAAACAGCTATATATCACTGATAACTAGCTAAAATCATTGAAAACACTACATTTTATGGGTTTATAGCAATATAATAAGTAAAACTACTTGTATATATACAATAACGCTACAGTTTACAAGAAACTATGAAAAACGCTTGCAATATACCGTTATATCACAATAAATAACCTCTTACTCTTCTATTTATTAGCTTAATGTAATGTAAGCTACTTATAGGTGCAAATTATTCTAAAAAAAGGATTGTATACTTCAATTTGTAGGAAAACAGCTATATATCACCGATAAATAGCTAATATAATTGAAAACACTACATTTTATGGGTTTATAGCAATATGATAAGTAAAAGTACTTGTATATATACAATAACGCTACAGTTTACAAGAAACTATGAAAAACGCTTGCAATATACCGTTATATCACAATAAATAACCACCTACTCTTCTATTTAATAGCTTAATGTAATGTAAGCTTCTTATAGGTGCAAATTATTCTAAAAGAGAATTTTATACTTCAATTTGTAGGAAAACGCTATATATCACCGATAAATAGCTAATATCATTGAAAACACTACATTTTATGGTTTATATAAATATGATAAGTAAAAACTACTTGTATATATACATACGCTACAGATTAGAAGAAACTATAAAAAAGGCTTGCAATATACCGTTATATCACAATAAATACCCTCTTACTCTTCTATTTAATAGCTTAATGTAATGTAAGCTACTTCTAGGTGCAAATTATTCTAAAAAAAGGATTTTATACATCAATTTTTAGGAAAACACCTATATATCACTAATAACTAGCTAAAATCATTGAAAACACTACATTTTATGGGTTTATAGCAATATCATAAGTAAAACTACTTGTATATATACAATAACGCTACAGTTTAGAAGAAACTATGAAAAACGCTTGCAATATACCGTTATATCACAATAAATAACCTCTTACTCTTTTATTTAATAGCTTAATGTAATGTAAGCTACTTATAGGGCAAAATTATTCTAAAAAGAGGATTTTATACTTCAATTTGTAGGAAAACAGCTATATATCACCGATAAATAGCTAATATCATTGAAAACACTACATTTTATGGGTTTATAGCAATAGGATAAGTAAAACTACTTGTATATATACAATAACGCTACAGTTTACAAGAAACTATGAAAAACGCTTGCAATATACCGTTATAATGTAAGCTACTTATAGGTGCAAATTATTCTAAAAAAAGGATTTTATATTTCAATTTGTAGGAAAACAGCTATATATCACTGATAACTAGCTAAAATCATTGAAAACACTACATTTTAGGGGTTTATAGCAATATAATAAGTTAAAACTACTTGTATATATACATAACGCTATAGTTTAGAAGAAACTATGAAAACGCTTGCAATATACCGTTATATCACAATAAATAACCTCTTACTCTTCTATTTAATAGCTTAATGTAATGTAAGCTACTTATAGGTGCAAATTATTTCGAAAAGAGGATTTTATACTTCAATTTGTAGGAAAACAGCTATATATCAACCGATAAATAGCTAATATATTGAAAACACTACATTTATGGTTTATAGCAATAGATAAGTAAAACTACTTGTATATATACAAAACGCTACAGTTTACAAGAAACTATGAAAACGCTTGCAATATACCGTTATATCACAATAATAACCTCTTACTCTTCTATGTAATAGCTTAATGTAATGTAAGCTACTTATAGGTGCAAATTATTCTAAAAAGAGGATTTTTATACTTCAATTTGTAGGAAAACAGCTATATATCACTGATAACTAGCTAAAATCATTGAAAACACTACATTTTATGGGTTATAGCAATATGATAAGTAAAACTACTTGTATATTACAATCACTCTACAGTTTAGCAGAAACTATGAAAAACGCTTGCAATATACCGTTATATCACAATAAATAACCTCTACTCTTCTATTTAATAGCTAATGTAATGTAAGCTACTTATAGGTTTAAATTTTTCTAAAAAGAGGATTTTATATTTCAATTTGTAGGAAAACAGCTATATATCACCGATAAATAGCTAATATAATTGAAAACACTACATTTTATGGGTTTATAGCAATATGATAAGTAAAAGTACTTGTATATATACAATAACGCTACAGTTTACAAGAAACTATGAAAAACGCTTGCAATATACCGTTATATCACAATAAATAACCACCTACTCTTCTATTTAATAGCTTAATGTAATGTAAGCTTCTTATAGGTGCAAATTATTCTAAAAAGAGAATTTTATACTTCAATTTGTAGGAAAACAGCTATATATCACCGATAAATAGCTAATATCATTGAAAACACTACATTTTATGGGTTTATATAAATATGATAAGTAAAACTACTTGTATATATACAATACGCTACAGTTTAGAAGAAACTATGAAAAACGCTTGCAATATACCGTTATATCACATTAAATAACCTCTTACTCTTCTATTTATTAGCTTAATGTAATGTAAGCTACTTATAGGTGCAAATTATTCTAAAAAGAGGATTTTATACTTCAATTTGTAGGAAAACAGCTATATATCACTGATAACTAGCTAAAATCATTAAAAACACTACATTTTATGGGTTTATAGCAATATTATAAGTAAAACTACTTGTATATATACAATATTGCTACAGTTTAGAAGAAACTATGAAAAACGCTTGCAATATACCGTTATTACAATAAAAAACCTCTTACTCTTTATTTAATAGTTAATGTAATGTAAGCTACTTATAGGGGCAAATTATTCTAAAAAGAGGATGTTTAACTTCAAATTGTAGGAAAACACGCTATATATCACGATAAATAGCTAATTCATTGAAAAACACTACATTTTATGGGTTTTAAGCATAGGATAAGTAAACTAACTGTTATATATACAATAACGCTACAGTTTTAGAGAACAAAGAAGAAACTATGAAAAACGCTGCAATATACCGTTATCAATGTAAGCTACTTATAGGTGCAATTATTCTAAAAAAGGATTTATATTTCAATTTGTCAGGAAAAGCTATATATCACTGATAACTAGCTAAAATCATTGAAAACACTACAATTTTAGGGGTTATAGCAATATAATAAAGTAAAAATACTTCGTATATATACAATAAGTATAGTTTAGAAGAAACTATGAAAACGCTTGCAATATACCGTTTATATCACAATAAATAACTCTTACTCTTCTATTTAATAGCTTAAGTAATGTAAGCTACTTAAGGTGCAAAGTATTCGAAAAAGAGGATTTTATACTTCAATTTGGAGAAAACAGCTATAATCACGATAATAGCTAATATAATTGAAAACACTACATTTTATGGGTTTATAAGCAATAGATAAGTACAAACTACTTGTATATATACAATAACGCTTACAGTTACAAAGAAACTATGAAAAACGCTTGCAATATACGTTATATCACAATAAATACCTCTTATCTTCATATGTAATAGCTTAATGTAATGTAAGCTACTTATGGTTGCAAAATTATTCTAAAAAAAGGATTTTATACTTCAATTGTAGGGAAACAGCTATCTATCACTGAATACTAGCTAAAATCATTGAAAACACTACATTTTTATGGGTTTATAGCAATATACTAAGTTAAAATAATGGTATAATACAATAACGGATACAGTTTACAAGAAAACTATGAAAAACGCTTGCATATACCGGTATATACAATACTAACCTCGTACTTATTCTATTTAATAGCTTAATGTAATGTAAGCTACTTATAGGTGCAAATTATTCTTAAAAAGGATTTTATACTTCAATTTGTAGGTAAATAGCTATATATCACTGATAACTAACTAAAATCATTGAAAACAGTACATTTTTATGGGTTTATAGCAATATAATAAGTAAAACTACTTGTTATAACAATAACGCTACAGTTTACAAGAAACTATGAAAAACGCTTGCAATATACCGTTATATTCACAATAAATTACCTCCTACTCTTCTATTTAATAGCTTAATGTAATGTAAAAGCTACTTAGGTGCAAATTATTCTAAAAGAAATTTCTATACTTCCAATTTGTAGAAAAAACTGCTATATATCACCGATAAATAGGCCATAATATCATTGAAAACACTACATTTTAGGGTTTATAGCAATATGGTAAGTAAACGCTACTTGTATATTTATGTTAACAATAACGCTACAGTTTACAAGAAAAACTATGAAAAAACGCTTGCAAAAATACCGTTATATCACAATAAATAAACCTCTTACTCTTCTATTTAATAAGCTTAATGTAAGTAAGCTACTTTATAGGTGAATTATTCTAAAAGAGGATTTTATACTTCCCCAATTTGTAGGAGGAAACTGCTAATATCAACGTAAAATAGCTAATATCATTAAAAAACACTAATTCTGTATGGGTTTATACGCAATATGATAAGAAAAACTACTTGTATATAACAATAACGTACAGTGTACAAGAAACTATGAAAAACGCTTGAATATAACCGTTATATCACAATAAATAACCTCTTATCTTCTATTACTAGGTTAATTATATAAGCTACTGATAACGTGCAAATTATTCTCTAAAAGAGGATTGTTAACTTCAATTTGTAGGAAAAACAGCTATATATCACCGATAAATAGCTAATATCATGAAAACACTAAATTTTATGGGTTTATAGCAATATAATAAGTAAAATTACTTATTATATTACCAAAATAAACGCCTTACAGATTAGAAGAAACTATAAAAAAAGGCTTGCAATATACCGTTATATCACAATAAATACCCTCTTACTCTTCTATTAAGAGCTTAATGTAATGTAAGCTACTTCTAGGTGCAAATTATGCTAAAAAAAAGGATTTTATACATCAATTTTTAGGAAAACAACCTATATATCACTAATAACTAGCGAAAATCATGAAAACACTACCATTTTTTTTATTTTGGGGGGGGTTTTTATAGCAATATCATAAGTAAAACTTACTTGTTATATACAATAACGGCTACAGTTTGGAAGAAACTATGGAAAAAACGCTTGCCAAATACCGTTTAATCACAATAAATAACCTTCTTACTCTTTTATTTATAGCGTAATGTAATGTAAGCTCTTTATAGGGCAAATTATCTAAAAAGAGGAGTTTATACTTCAATTTGTAGGAAAACAGCTAATATCACCGATTAAAAGCTAAGATCATTGAAAACACTACATTTAGGGTTTATAGAAATAGGATAAGTAAAAAAACTACTTGTATATATACAATAACGCTACAGGTTTACAAGAAACTATGAAAACGCTATGCAATATACCGTTATAATGTAAGCTACTTTATAGGTGCAACTTATTCTAACCCAACCAAGGATTTTATATTCAATTTGTAGGAAAAAGCTATTATCACTGATATACTAGCTAAAATCATTGAAAACACTACATTTTAGGGGTTATAGCAAATAAATAAGTAAAACTACTTGTATATATACAATAAGCATAGTTAGAAGAAACTATGTGAAAAACGCATGCAATATACCGTTATCTCACAATACATAAACCTCTTACTCTTCTATTAATAGATTAATGTAATGTAAAGCTACTTATAGGTGCAAATTATTCGAAAAAGAGGATTTTATACTTCAATTTGTAGAAACAAGCTATATATCACCGATAAATAGTAATATAATGAAAAACACTTACATTTTAGGGTTTATAGCCAATAGGATAAGTAAAACTTACGCTTTATATATTACAATAACGCTACAGTTACAAGAAACTATGAAAAAACGCTTGCCAATATACGTTATATCACAATTAAATAACCGTTTACTTCTATGTTGTAATAGCTAATGTATGTAAGCTACTATAGGTGCAAATATTCTAAAAAAAGGATTTATATACTTCAATTTGTAGGATACAGCTATATATCAATGATAAATAGCTAAAATCATTGCAAAACAATACATTTATGGGTGGATATAGCAATATACTAAGTAAAAACTACCTTGTATATTATACAATAACGCTAAGTTTACAAGAAACTATGCAAAAACGCTTGCAATATCCGTTTTATATTCACCAATAAATAAATCTTTACTCTTCATTTAATAGCTTTAATGTAATGTAAGTATTTATAGGTGCAAAATTATCTAAAAAAAGGATTTTATACTTCAATTTGTAGGTAAAAGATATATATCACTGCATAACTAAACTAAAATATTGAAAAAAACACTACATTTTCTGGGTTATAGCCAATATAATAAGTAAAACTACTTGTAGATATACAATCCGCTACAGTTTTACAAGAAAATATGAAAAACGCTTTGCAATATACGTTTATTATCACACTAAATACCTCCTACTCTTCTAATTAATAGCTAATGTAATGTAAGTACTTATAGGGGCAAATTATTCTAAAAAGATAATTTTATACTTCAATTTGTAGAAAAAACTGCTATATATCACCGATATAAATAGCTAATATCATTGAAAACACTACATTTTATGGGTTCTTATAGCAATATGATAAGTAAAGCTACTTGTATATTATGTATACAATAACGCACAGTTTACAAGAAACTATGAAAAAACGCTTGCAATATTACCGTTATATCACATAAATAACCTCTTACTCTTCTATTTAATAGTTAATGTAATGTAAGCTACTTATAGGTGCAAATTATTCTAAAAGAGGATTTTATACTTCAATTTGTAGGAGAACTGCTAATATATCACGAAAATAGCTATATCATTAAAAAACACTACAATTATCTTGGTTTATAGCACTATGATAAGTAAACTACTTGTATATAGACAATAACGCATACAGTTTACAAGGAAACTATGAAAAAACGCTTGAATGATACCGTTTTATATCACAATAAATAACCTCTACGCTTCTATTTAATAGCTTAATGTAATGTAAGCACTGATAGGTGAAAATTATCCTAAAAAAGGATTTTATGCTCCAATTTGTAGGGAAAAACAGCTATATATCACTGATAACTAGACTAAAATCATTGAAAAACACACATTTTATGGGTTTATACAAAGATATAAGTAAAAACTACTTTTATATATACAATAACGCTACAGTTTAGAAGAAAAACTTATGAAAAACGCTTGCCAATATACCGTGATATCACAATAAATAACTCTTACTCTTCTATTTAATAAGCTTAATGTAATGTAAGGTACTTATAGGGCAAATTATTCTAAAAAGAGGATTTTATACTTCAATGTATGGAAAAACAGCTATATATCTCCGAGAAATAAGCTAAAATCATGAAAACACTTACATTTTTTATGGGTGTTAGAATATGATAAGTTAAAACTATTGTATATATAAAATATACGCTACAGTTCGAAGAAACTATGAAAAACGCTTCAATATACCGCAATATCACAATAAATAACCTCTTACTCATTCTATTAAATAGCTTAAGTAATGTAAGCTACTTATAGTGCAAATTATTCTAAAAAGAGGATTTTTATACTTCAATTTGTAGGAAAAACAGCTAGATATCACCGATAAATAGCTAATATCATGGAAAACACTACATTTATGGGTTATAGCAATAGGATTAGTAAAACTACTTGGGATATATACAATAAACGCTACAGTTTACAAGAAAACTATGAAAACGCTTTGCAATACCTATAATCACAATAAATAACCTCTTTACTCTTCTATTTATAGCTTAATAGAAGTAAGCAATTAGAGGTGCAAATTATTCTAACAATAAAGGATTTTTTTTATACTTCAATTTGTAGGAAAACAGCTATATATATACTGATAACTAGCTAAAATCATGAAAACACTACATTTTATGGGTTTTTATAGCTAATAAATAAGTAAAACTACTTGTATATATACAATAACGCTATAGGGTAGAAGAAAACTATGAAAAAACGCTTGCAACATACCGTTATATAACAATAAATAACCTCATTACTCTTCTATTTAATAGATTAATGTAATGTTAAGATACTTATAGATGCAAATATTTCGAAAAAGAGGATTTTTATACTCAATTTTGTAGGAAAACAGCTTATATATCACCGATAAAATAGCTAATATAATTGAAAAACTACACAATTTTATGGGTTATAGCAATAGGATAATTAAAAAAACTACTTGTATATATACAAAAACGCTACCAGTTTAGAAGAAACTATGAAAAAACGCTTGAATAGAACAGTTATATCACAATAAAATACTCTTACTCTTCTATTGAATAGCTTATCTGATAATGTAAGCACTTATAGGTGCAAATTATTCTAAAAAAAGGATTTTGATATAATTAATATTTTTAGAAAATAGCTATTATATCACTGATAACTAGCTAAAATCATTGAAAAACTACATTTTATGGGTTTATAAGCCATATAATAAGGTAAAACTACTTGTATATATAGAATTATTTCAGTTTCCAACTACAAACTTTCAAAACTACAGTTTACAAAGAAACTATGAAAAACGCTGCAATATACCGTTATATCACATTAAAATAACCTATTACTTCCTCTATTTATTAGCTTAAATGTAAGGTAAGCTCCTTATAGGTGCAAATTATTCTAAAAAAAGGGATTGTATACTTCAATTTGTAGGAAACAGCTATATATCACGATAAATAGCTAATATCATTGAAAACACACATTTTATGGGTTCATAGCAATATGATAAGTAAAACTACTGTGTATATAGACAATAACGCTACAGTTACAAGAAACTATAAAAAACGCTGCAATATACCATATATCACAATAAATAACCCTCTACTCTTCTATTTAATAGTTTAATGTAATGTAAGCTACTTATAGGGCAATTATTCTCAAAAAAGGATTTATACTTCAATTGTAGGAAAATAGCTATATATCCATGATAACTAACTAAATCATTGGAAAACACTAATTTATGGGTTTATAGCAATATAATAAGGAAAAACTACTTGTATTATTCTATTATTCATATATATACAATAACGCTACATTTTACAAGAAACTATGGAAAAAAAACGCTTGCAATATACCGTTATATCACAATAAATAAACCTCTTCTCTTTCTATTTATTAGGCTTAATGTAATGTCAAGATACTTAAGGTGCAACATTATTCTAAAAAAAAGGATTTATACTCAATTTGTAGTGGAAAAAAGCTATATTATCATGATAAACTAGCTTAAAATCATTGAAAACACTACATTTTATGGGTTTATAGGCAATATAATAAAGTAAAACTACTTGTATATTACAATAAACGCTACAGTTTAGAAGAAACTATTGCAAAAACGCTTGCAATATACCGTTATATCACAATAAATTAGCTCTCCTACCTTCTATTTACTGCTTATTGTATGTAGCTACTTATAGGTCCAAATTATTCTAAAAAAAGGATTGGTATACTCAATTTGTAGGAAAACAGCGATAGATCACGGATCAATAGCCTAAATCATTGAAAACCACTACATTTTATTGGGTTTATAAGAATAGGATAGTAAAACTACTTGTATATATACAATAACGTACAGTTAGAAGAAACTAGGGGAAAAACGCGTGCAATATACGTTATAGCACAAGAGAATAATTCTACTCTTTATATTTAATAGCTTAATGTAATGTAAGCTACTTATAGGTGCAAATTATTCTAAAAAGAGGATTTGAGACTCTCAAGTTGTTAAGAAAACAGCTATATATCACTAAACTAGCTAAATCATTGAAAACACTACATTTTATGGGTTTATAAGCAATATGATAAGTAAAACTACTTGTATAGTACATCACGCTACAGTTTAGAAGGAAACTATGAAAACGCTGTGCAATTATACGTTTATATCCACAATAAAAACCTCTTACTCTTCTATTTAATAGCTTAATGTAATGTAAGCTACTATAGGTGCAAATTTTTCTAAAAAGGAGGATTTATACATCAATTTGAAGGAAAACAGCTATATATCCACCGATAAATAGCTATTATCATTGAAAATCCTAAAATTTTGGGTTATAGCAATAGGATAAGTTAAAAACTATTTGTATATATACAATAACGCTACAGTTTACAAGAAACTATGAAAAACGCTTGCAATATACCGTTATATCACAATAAATAACGTCTTACTCTTCTATTTAATAGCTTAATATAATGTAAGCTACTTATAGGTGCAAATTATTCTATAAAAAGGATTTTATACTTCAATTTGTAGGAAAAACGCTATATATCACTGATAACTAGCTAAAATCATTGAAAACACTACATTTTATGGGTTTATAGCAATATAATAAGTAAAACTACTTGTATATATACAATAACGCTAGAGTTTACAAGAAACTATGAAAAAGGCTTGTAATATACCGTTATATCATAATAAATAACCTCTTACTCTTCTATTTAATAGCTTAATGTAATGTAAGCTACTTATAGGTGCAAATTATTCTAAAAAAAGGATTTTATACTTCAATTTGTAGGAAAACAGCTATATATCACCGATAACTAGCTAAAATCATTGAAAACACTACATTTTATGGGTTTATAGCAATATAATAAGTAAAACTACTTGTATATATACAATAACGCTAGAGTTTACAAGAAACTATGAAAAACGCTTGTAATATACCGTTATATCATAATAAATAACCTCTTACTCTTCTATTTAATAGCTTAATGTAATGTAAGCTACTTATAGGTGCAAATTATTCTAAAAAAAGGATTGTATACTTCAATTTGTAGGAAAACAGCTATATATCACCGATAAATAGCTAAAATCATTGAAAAGAACACATTTTGAGGGTATAAAGCATTATCATAAGGTAAATTCCTTCTATTAATGATATAACACTACAATTAAAAAGATACTATGAAAAACACGTATAATATACAATTGTATCACAATATAGAGTCTCAAACTCCTATTATAAGCTTACAGTAATTTAAAATAGCAATTTCTCACGAAAACAACAATAATTCCACATTTTGAATTTCTCTATCAAAAAAAGGGCTGAATAATGTCAATTTTCGACATTTTTTAGCCTTCAAAAATACATTAAAACATTTGAAAAAACGTTGTTTCTAAGATTAAAATTGATACGTAATTTTCATGATAAATACACATTTTAAGCTCATAATATGTAAAATATATTTTTGTAAAAGTGCTGAATAATGTTAAATTTCGACACATTTTAGGCTTTCAAAAATACATTAAAACACTTGAAAAAACGTTGTTTTTAAGATTAAAATTGATACCTAAATTTCAAGAAAAATACATATTTTTAGCTCATAACATTGTAAAATATATTTGTGTAAAAGTGCTGAATAATGTCTAATTTTGACATTTTTTAGCCTTGCAAAAATACATTAAAATACTTGAAAAAACATTGTTTTTAAGATTAAAATTGATATCTAAATTTCATGAAAAATACATATTTTTAGCTATTAATTTTGTAAAATATAGTTGTAGCAAATATAAAAAGCTATTTAGCTACAGATATAAAGAAATATACTTCAATTTGTAGAAAAAAAACCCTCTTCACTGATAACTAGCTAAAATCATTGAAAACACTACATTTTATGGGTTTATAGCAATATGATAAGTAAAACTACTTGTATATATACAATAACGCTACAGTTTACAAGAAACTATGAAAAACGCTTGCAATATACCGTTATATCACAATAAATAAACTCTTACTCTTCTATTTAATAGCTTAATGTAATGTAAGCTACTTATAGGTGCAAATTATTCTAAAAAGAGGATTTTATACTTCAATTTGTTGGAAAACAGCTATATATCACTGATAACTAGCTAAAATCATTGAAAACACTACATTTTATGGGTTTATAGCAATATGATAAGTAAAACTACTTGTATATATACAATCACTCTACAGTTTAGCAGAAACTATGAAAAACGCTTGCAATATACCGTTATATCACAATAAATAACCTCTTACTCCTCTATTTAATAGCTTAATGTAATGTAAGCTACTTATAGGTTTAAATTTTTCTAAAAATAGGATTTTATACTTCAATTTGTAGGAAAAAAGC
>JACEEZ010002683.1:29376-86876 GCA_016584305.1 Chionoecetes opilio
CACAAAATTCTTCTTTTTTGCTTATATAAGCAGATTTTTTTTGAAATAGTAAGCTACTTTTTATGACTATGTATACATTTTACCGCTACAGTTTACAAGAACTATGAAACGCGCAATTATAAAATAACCATTATTTAGAATGAAGCATCTTATCATTTTCAATTTGTAGAACAGTCTATATAATAGCAACCAAATTTGGAAATAAAGTAAAATGCTACTATGATATACGTTTTTTTTTTAAAAAAACTATTTATACAAATAACCCCGCAAAACAAACCTCTTTGGTTTATAGCATAGGATAAGTAAACTACTTGTATATATAAATAACGCTACAGTTTAGAAAACTATAAAAGCTTGCAATATACCGTATACACAATAATAACTTTACTTCTATTTATGCTTAATGTAATGTAGCTACTTATGGTGCAATTATTCTAAAAAGGATTTATACTTCATTTGTAGGAACACTAATATCACCGATAAATAGCTAATTCATTGAAACCTACATTTTATGGGTTAAACAATAGGATAGTAAACTACTGGTATATATACAATAACGCTACAGTTACAAGAAACTATGAAACGTTGCAATAACCGTTATATCCATAATAACCTCTTACTCTTCTATTTATAGCTTAATAAATGTAAGCTACTTTAGGTGCAATTATTCTAAAAAAAGATTTTATACTTCAATTTGTAGGAAAAGCTATATATCACGATAATAGCTAAAATCATTGAAAACACTACTTTTATGGGTTTATAGCAATATATAATAAAACTACTGTATATATACAATAACGCTAAGTTTAGAAGAAACTATGAAAACGCTTGCATATACCGTAATACAATAAATAACCTCTTACTCTTCTATTTATAGCTTAATGTAATGTAAGCTACTTATAGGTGCAAATTATTCAAAAAGAGGATTTTAACTTCAATTTGTAGGAAAACAGCTATATATCACCGATAAATAGCTAATATATTGAAAACACTACATTTTATGGGTTTATAGCAATAGGATAAGTAAAACTACTTGTATATATACAATAACGCTACAGTTTACAAGAAACTATGAAAAACGCTTGCAATATACCGTTATATCACAATAAATAACCTCTTACTCTTCTATTTATTAGCTTAATGTAATGTAAGCTACTTATAGGTGCAAATTATTCTAAAAAAAGGATTGTATACTTCAATTTGTAGGAAAACAGCTATATATCACCGATAAATAGCTAATATCATTGAAAACACTACATTTTATGGGTTTATAGCAATAGGATAAGTAAAACTACTTGTATATTATGTATACAATAACGCTACAGTTTACAAGAAACTATGAAAAACGCTTGCAATATACCGTTATATCACAATAAATAACCTCCTACTCTTCTATTTAATAGCTTAATGTAATGTAAGCTACTTATAGGTGCAAATTATTCTAAAAAGAGAATTTTATACTTCAATTTGTAGGAAAACAGCTATATATCACCGATAAATAGCTAATATCATTGAAAACACTACATTTTATGGGTTTATAGCAATATGATAAGTAAAGCTACATGTATATAAACAATAACGCTACAGTTTACAAGAAACTATGAAAAACGCTTCCAATATACCGTTATACCACAATAAATAACCTCTTACTCTTCTATTTAATAGCTTAATGTAATGTAAGCTACTTATAGGTGCAAATTATTCTAAAAAGAGGATTTTATACTTACAATTTGTAGGAAAACACGCTATATATCAATGATAACTAGCTAAAATCATTGAAAACCTACATTTATATGGGTTTATTAGCAATATATAAGTAAAACTACTTGTAAAACTATAACAATCACTCTACAGTTTAGCAAACACTATGAAAAAAGCTTGCAATATACCGTTATATCACAATAAATAACTCTTACTCTTCTATTTAAATAGCTTAATGTAAATGTAACGCTACTTATAGGTTTAAATTTTCTAAAAGAGTTTTATATTTCAATTTGTAGGAAAACAGCTTATTTATAACCGATAAATAGCTAATATCATTGAAAACACTACATTTTATGGGTTCATAGCAATAGGATAAGTAAAACTACTTGTATATATACAATAACGCTACAGTTTACAAGAAACTATGAAAAACCTTGCAATATACGTATATCACAATAAATAACCTTACTCTCATTTAATAGCTTAATTTATGTACTACTTTAGGAATATATCTAAAGGATTTATATATTTGAGGAGAACAGCTAATATGAAAAGCAATAATCATTGAAACACACATTTTATGGTTTTAATAGTAAGTAATTAACTACTTTATATACAATAATACTAAAAGGTTTTATACTTCAATTGATAGAAAACAAGCTTATATCATATACCTGTAAAATCATAAACCTTACTCTTCTAGTTTATAGCATTATAATAAGTACTTAATACTGAAAATTATCAAAACGATATTTTACAATGTAAGTAAAAAAACGCTTAATCTACCGATAATAGCAATATATGAAACCATCTTTTATGGGTTATAGAATGAAGTAAACTACTTTGGTATTATCAAAACGAGATTTACTTCAATTTGTACAAGAAACACTGAAAACTTCCCAAATACGTATATCACAAAACATACCTCTTACGTTCTATTATAATAGTTATAAGTAATGTAACTACTTATAGATACAATTATTCCTAAACAGTATTAAGTAATTCTATTTGAAAGGGAACTGCAAATATACCGTATACAATAAATAACCTCTACTACTTTTTAGGGTTTTAGAAATGATAAGTAAACTACTTGTAATTATTCAATAACGGATTAGTTTCAAAACTATGAAAACGCTTGCAATATAACCGTATATCAATAATACCTTAAACTCTTCTATTTAATCATATGTAAGTTAATACTGTATTTATAATAACTACAGTTTATGTATACTTCGAAATGTTGAAATAGCTATATATCACCGATAAATCTAATCTTATTGAAAACCTAATTGTATGTGTTTATAGCATGAAAGTAAATCTGTATATATACATTATACCTACAATTTTAGAAAATTGAAAACGCTTGCAATATACGTTATATCACATTAAAAACCACTACTTCTATTTATATCAATAGTAATAGTAACTACTTAGATTTAAATTTACAAAAAGGTTTAGTAACTTCTATGAAAAACGCTGATATACCGTATATCAAATATAAAACCTTTACATTTAATAGTGGTTTAATGTAGCACTATATAGATAAATATTTTAAAAAGAGGATTACTACGCAATTGTAGGAAAAAGCTATAATCACTGTAACTAGCTAAAATCATTGAAAAACACCTACATTTATGGGTTTTATAGCAATATAATAAGTAAAACTACTGTATATATACAATAACGCTACAGTTTAAAGAAACTATGAAAAACGCTTGCAATATACCGTTATATCACAATAAATAACCTCATACTCTTCTATTTATTAGCTTAATGTAATGTACGCTAGTTATAGGTGCAAATTATTTTAAAAAAAGGATTGTATACTTCAATTTGTAGGAAAACAGCTATATATCACCGATAAATAGCTAATATCATTGAAAACACTAAATTTTATGGGTTTATAGCAATATGATAAGTAAAAGTACTTGTATATATACAATAACGCTACAGTTTAGAAGAAACTTTGAAAAACGCTTGCAATATACGGTTATATCACAATAAATAACCACCTACTCTTCTATTTAATAGCTTAATGTAATGTAAGCTACTTATAGGTGCAAATTATTTTAAAAAAAGGATTGTATACTTCAATTTGTAGGATAACAGCTGCATATCACCGATAAATAGCTAATATCATTGAAAACACTACATTTTATGGGTTTATAGCAATAGGATAAGTAAAACTACTTGTATATATATAATAACGCTACGGTTGACAAGAAACTATGAAAAACGCTTGCAATATACCGTTATATCACAATAAATAACCTCTTACTCTTCTATTTAATAGCTTAATGTAATGTAAGCTACTTATAGGTGCAAATTATTCTAAAAAAAGGATTTTATACTTCAATTTGTAGGAAAACAGCTATATATCACTGATAACTAGCTAAAATCATTGAAAACACTATATTTTATGGGTTTATAGCAATATAATAAGTAAAACTACTTGTATATATACAATAACGCTACAGTTTAGAAGAAACTATGAAAAACGCTTGCAATATATAGTTATATCACAATAAATAACCTTTTACACTTCTATTTAATAGCTTAATGTAATGTAAGCTACTTATAGGTGCAAATTATTCTAAAAAAAGGATTTTATACTTCAATTTGTAGGAAAACAGCTATATATCACCGATAAATAGCTAAAATCATTGAAAACACTACATTTTATGTGTTTTATAGCAATAGATAAGTAAAACTACTGTTATATACAATAACGCTACAGTTTAGAAGAAACTATGAAAAACCCTTGCAATATACCGTTATATCACAATAAATAACCTCTTACCTCATTTAATAGCTTATGTAATGTAAGCTACTTACAGGTGCAAATTATTCGAAAAAGAGGATTTTATACTTCAATTTGTAGGAAAACAGCTATATATCACTGATAACTAGCTAAAATAATTTAAAACACTACATTTTATGGGTTTATAGCAATATAATAAGTAAAACTACTTGTATATAATTATACAATAACGGTACAGTTTAGAAAAAATTTATGAAAAACGTTTGCAATATACCGTTATATAAACAATAAATAACCCCCTACTCTTCTATTTAATAGCTTAATGTAATGTAAGTACTTATAGGTCC
Source organism: Chionoecetes opilio (assembly GCA_016584305.1). Classification (NCBI taxonomy): domain Eukaryota; kingdom Metazoa; phylum Arthropoda; class Malacostraca; order Decapoda; family Majidae; genus Chionoecetes; species Chionoecetes opilio. Next base: position 34,189 of record JACEEZ010002683.1, read on the forward strand.
AAATTATTCTAAAAAGAGGATTTTATACTTCAATTGTTGGAAAAACACTATTATCACCGATAAATAGCTAATATCATTGAAAACACTACATTTTATGGGTTTATTGCAATATAATAAGTAAAACTATTTTTATCTATATACAATAACGCTACAGTTTACAACTTCTTTCGTAAACATGAAAAACGCTTGCAATATACCGTTATATCACAATAATAAAACTCTACTCTTCTATTTAATAGCTTATGTAATGTAAGCTACTTAGAGGTGCAAAATTATGTAAAAAAACGGATTTTATACTTCAATTTGTAGGAAACAGCTTATATATCATCTGAAACTAGTAAAAATCATTGAAAAACACTACAATTTAATGGGTTTATAGCAATTATAATAGTTAAAAACTACTTGTTATATACATAACGGCTACAGTTTACAAGAAACTATGAAAAACGCTTTGCAATATACCGGTTATATCACACTAATAACCGATTACTCCTCTATTATTATGCTTAATGTAATGGCTAAGCTACTTATAGGTGCAAAATTATCTAAAAAAAGATTGGGATACTTCAATTCGTAGGAAAACAGCATATATATCAACCGATAAGATAGCCTAATATCATTGAAAACACTAACATTTTAGGGTTTTATAGCAATATGATAAGTAAAAGAATACTTGATTATACAATAAGCTACAGTTTCCAAGAAAACTTATGAAAACGCTTGCAACATACCGTTCCCATATCACAATAAATACCTCCTACGTCTTTATTAATAGACTTAATGTAATGTAAGCTACTTATAGTGCAAAATTATTCTAAAAGATAAATTTTATACTTCAATTTGTAGGAAAACAGCTATATATCACCGATAAATAGCTAATATCATTTGAAACACTACATTTTAGGGTTTATAGCAATAGGATAAGTAAAAACTCGTGTATATATACAAATAACGACGACGGTTGACAAGGAAAAACTAGGAAAAAAAACGCTTGCAAAGATACCGTTATATCACAATAAATAACCTCCTTACTCTTCTATTAATAGCTTAAATGTGAAGTAAGCTTACTTATAGGTGCAATTATTCTAAAAAAAGGATTGTATACTTCAATTTTTAGGGAAAAAAGCTATATATCACCGATAAATAGCTAATATCATTGGAAAAACACGACCATTTTATGGGTTTATCAGCAATATGATAAAGTAAAATACCTTGTATATATACAAATAATGCTACAGTTTTACAAGGAAACTCCTTGAAAAACGCTTGCAATATACGTTATATCACAATAAATAACCTCCTACTCTTCTTTTGAATAGCTAATGTAATGTAAGCTACGTTATAGGTTGCAAAATATTCTAAAAGGAATTTTATACTTCAATGTGTAGGAAAACAGCATTATATCACCGATAAATAGCTAATATCATTGAAAAACACTACATTTTATGGGTTTTATAGCAATATGATAAGTAAAGCCTACATGTATATAAACAATAACGCTACGTTTACAAGAAACTATGAAAACGCTTGCATATACCGTTATATCCACACTAAAATAACCTCTTACGCGTCCTATTTAATACCTTAATGTAATGTAAGCTACTTATAGGTGCAAATTAATCTAAAAAGATTATTATACTTTCAATGTAGTAAAATAGCTATATATCACCGATAAATAGCTAATATCAATTGAAACCACTACATTTTAAGGGTTATAGCAATATGATAAGTAAAACTAATTGTATACAATAACGTTCCAGTGTACAAGAAACTCTGAAAAACGCTTGCAATATACAGTTTATATCAAAATAAATAACCTTTACTCCTCTATTTATTAGCTAATGTAATGTAAGTATTATAGTGTGTTAAATTATTCTAAAAAAAGGATTGCATTCTCAATTTGTAGAGAGCATTAATATATCACCGATAAATTGCTAATATCATTGACAAAACACTCATTTGATGGTTTATAGCCCAAATATGATAAGTAAAACTTAATTGTATATATACAATAAGCTACAGTTTACAAGAAACTATGAAAACGCTTGCAATATACCGTTATATCACAATAAATAACCTCTTAATCTTCTATTAATAGCTTAATGTAATATAAGCACTTATAGGTGCAAATGATTCTAAAAGGAGGATTTTATACTTCAATTGTAGGAAAATAGCTATAGATCACTGATACCTAGCTAAAAATCATTGAAAAACACTACATTTTATGGGTTTGATACCTATATAACCCCCCCCCCCTCCAAGTTAAAACTACTGGTATATATACATCACGCTACAGTTTAGAAGAACTATGAAAAACGCTTGCAATATGGCGTTATACACAATAAATAACCTTTACTTTCTTCTATTTAATGCTTAATTTAATGTAAGCTACTTATAGGTGCAAATTTTTCTAAAAAAAGGGCTTTTATACTTCCAGTTTGTAGGAAACATGCTATATATCCACCGATAAATAGCTAATATCATTGAAAAACAGCTACCATTTTATGGGGTTTATAGCAAAAAGATAAGTTAAAAACTACTTGTATATATACAATAACGCTACAGTTTACAATAAACTATGAAAAACGCTTGCCCAATATACCGTATATCACAATAAATAACATTTACTCTTCTATTTATAGCTTAATGTAATGTAAGCTACTTATAGTGCAAATTATTCTAAAAAGAGATTTTATACTTCAAATTTGTCGGAAAACAGCTATATATCACCGATAAATAGCTAACTATCATTGAAAACATACATTTTATGGGTTTATAGCAATAGGACAGTAAAAACTACTTGTATATATACAATAAAGATACGGTTGACAAGAAACTATGAAAAACGCGTGCAATATACCGTTATATCACAATAAATAACCTCTTACTTTCTATTTAATAGCTCAATGTAATGTAGCTACTATAGGTGCAAATTATTCTAAAAAAAGGATGTATACTTCAATTTTTAGGAAAAACAGCTATATATCACCGATAAATAGCTAATACATGAAAAGACTAATATTATGGGTTTATAGCAATATGATTAAGTAAAAATACTTGATATCATATACAATAATGCTACATTTACAAAGAAAAACTATGAAAAAACGCTTGCAATATACCGTTATATCACAATAAATAACCTCCTACTCTCTATTTAATAGTAATGTCATGTAAGCTACTGATAGGTGCCAAAATATTCTAAAAAGAGAATTTATACTTCAATTTGTAGGAAAACAGCTATATACCACCCCCGATAAATACTAATATCATGAAAACATACATTTTTAGGTTTATGCAATATGATAAGTAAAGCTACATGTATATAAACAATAACCGCTACAGTTTACAAGAAACTATTTATAAATAACGCGTGCAAAATATACCGTTATAACACAATAAATAACACTCATACTTTCTATTTATTAGTTCAATGTAATGTAAGCTACTTATAGGTGCAACTATATTTAAAAAAGGATTGTATACTTCAATTGTAGGAAAACAGCTGTACCCCCGACCAAATAGCAATATCATTGGAAACACCTACTACATTTTATGGGGTTTATAGCAATAGGATAAGTAAACTACGGATTATATATACAATAACGCTACAGTATTACAAGAAACTATGGAAAAACGCTTGCCACACCTAGACCGGTATATCACAATAAACATAAACTCTTACTAGTCCTATTTAATAAGCCTAAGGTAATGACAAGCTACTTTCTAGGTGCAAAATTCTTCTAAAAAAGGATTGTATCTTCAATTTGTAGGTAGAACCAGCGATATATAACGAAAATTGCTGATATCATTGAAACAACCACTAATAAAATTTTATGGGTTTATCGCAATAATGATAAGTAAAACTACTTGGATATATACAATAACGCTCAGTTTACAAGAAAACTAGAAACACGCTTGCAAATACAGTTCTATCACAATAAATAACCTCTTACCTCAATTCTATTTAATACCTTAATGTAAATGAAGCTACTTATAGGTGCCCAATAATCTAAAAAAGAATTCGATTTCTCATACTGCCAATGTAGGAAACTAAGCTCTATAAATCACGATAAAATAGCTAATATCATTGAAAAACACACTAACATTGTAAGGGTTGTATGGAATATGTATAAGGTACAATTATCTACTTGTAACAATAACGCTACAGTGTACAAGAAATATGAAATAACGCTTGCAATATTACCGTTATATCACAAAAATAAACCTCTTACTCCTCTAGTCTATTAGCTTAAGTAATGTAGCTACTTATAGGTGAAATTATTCTAAAAAAAGGATTGTATTCTTCATTTGTAGAACAGCTATATATCACGATAAATTGCTAATATCATTGAAAACATACATTTTATGGGTTTATAAGCAATATGATAAGTAAAACTACTGTCATATATACAATAAAACGCCTACAGTTTACAAGAACTATGTGAAAAAACGCTTGCAATATACCGTTATATCACCATAAATAACCTCTTAATCACGTTCTAATGTAATAGCTTAATGTATATAAGCTACTTATAGTGCAAATTATTCTAAAAAGAGGATTTTATACTTCAATTTGAGGAAAATAGCTATATATCAAGGATAACTAGCTAAAACATGAAAACACTACATTTTATGGGTTTATACCTATATAATAAGTTAAAACTAAGCCCTGTATATATACAATCACGCTTACAGTTTAGAAGAAACTATGAAACGCTGGCAATATGGCGTTATATCACAATAAATAACCTCTTACTCTTCTATGTAAGTAGCTAATGTAATGTAAGCTATTAGAGGGCAAATTTTTCTAAAAAAAGGGAATTTTATACTCAGTTGTAGGAAAACAGCTATATATACCGATAAATAGTAATATCATTGAAAACACTACATTTTATGGGTTTATAGCAAAAGATAAGTAAAAACTACTATGTATATATACAATAACGCTACAGTTTACAATAAACATAAAATTGGCTTGCAATATACCGTTATATCACAATAAATAACCTCTCCTTTATTTAATGAGTTAATGTAATGTAAGCTACTTATAGTGAAATTAGTCTAAAAGAGGAGTTTATACTTCAATTGTAGGAAAACAGCTATATATCACATGAAATAGCTAAATCATGAAAACATTATTTTAAAGGGATTTATACTAATTAGGAAAACCTATATATCAACGTCAGTTAAAGAAACATGAAAAACCTCTTAATGGGTATACGTATATCCAATAAATAACCTCTACTCTATCTATTTAATAGCTTAATGTAATGAAGTAACTATGAAAATACATTCTAAAAAGGATTTTATACATAAATTTCTTGAAAACTCTATAATACTATGAAATGTACTATCATTGAAACAATTATTTAATGGGTATAGCAATATATAATAAAATTGGTGATAACACAATACGTACATTAAAGAAACATGAAAAAACGCTTGAATATACGTTAATCACAATAAATAACCTCTTACTCTCTATTAATAGCTTGTAATTATAAATAAAGCTACAGTTTACAAGAAACTAGAAAAAGTGCAATATTACCTTTAAAAAGAAGAACTTTTACTTCAATTTTAGAAAAGTAATTAATCACTGGTAACAAAAATATTGAAAAAAGAAACTACATTTAGGGTTTATAGCATATAATAAGTAAAACACTAGCTAAATATCATAAAACACAGTTTGAAGAAATATGAAAACGTTGAAAATACGTATATTAAATAAATAACCTTACTCTTCATTAATAGCTTAAGAATGAAGCTACTATAGTAAAATTTCTAAAAATATGATTTATATTCAATTTACCAGACTCTATTTATCACCGATAAATGTAGACTACATTGAAAAGACACAATTTTGGGTTATAAGCAATATTATAAGTAAAACTATTGTAAAAATAATAATACAGTTTAAAAGAATACATGAAAACACTCATTTATGGGTTATAGCAATATAATAAGTAAAACTCTACTGTATATATAATAACGCTACAGTAAGTAAGAACTATGAAAAACGCTAAAAGAATTTTACGTTATAATCCAATAAAATGCTTACTCTTACTATTAATACCTTAATGTAAGTAAGCTACATTATGGTGCAAAATTTTTCTAAAAATAGGATTTTATACTTCAATTTGTAGGAAAAAAGCAATATATCACCGATAAATAGCTAATATCATTGAAAACACTACATTTTATGGGTTTATAGCAATAGGATAAGTAAAACTACCTGTATATATACAATAACGCTACAGTTTACAAGAAACTATGAAAAACGCTTGCAATATACCGTTATATCACAATAAATAACCTCTTACTCTTCTATTTAATAGCTTAATGTAATGTAAGCTACTTCTAGGTGCAAATTATTCTAAAAAAAGGATTTTATACTTCAATTTGTAGGAAAACAGCTATATATCACTGATAACTAGCTAAAATCATTGAAAACACTACATTTTATGGGTTTATAGCAATATAATAAGTAAAACTACTTGTATATATAAGATAACGCTACAGTTTAGAAGAAACTATGAAAAACGCTTGCAATATACCGTTATATCACAATAAATAACCTCTTACTCTTTTATTTAATAGCTTAATATAATGTAAGCTACTTATAGGTGCAAATTATTCTAAAAAGAGGATTTTATACTTCAATTTGTAGGAAAACAACTATATATCACCGATAAATAGCTAATATCATTGAAAACACTACATTTTATGGGTTTATAGCAATAGATAAGTAAAACTACTTGTATATATACAATAAACGCTACAGTTACAAGAAACTATGAAAAAACGCTTGCAATATACCGTTATATCACAATAAATAACCTCTTACTCTTTATTTAATAGCTTAATGTAATGTAAGCTACTTATAGGTGCAAATTATTCTAAAAAGGGATTTTATACTTCAATTTGTAAGGAAAACAGCTATATATCACTGATAACTAGCTAAAATCATTGAAAACAACTACATTTATGGGTTTATAGCAATATAATAAGTAAACTACTTGTATATATACAATCACGCTACAGTTTAGAAGAAACTATGAAAAACGCTTGCAATATACCGTTATATCACAATAAATAACCTCTTACTCTTCTATTTAATAGCTTAATGTAATGTAAGCTACTTATAGGTGCAAATTTTTCTAAAAAGAGGATTTTATACATCAATTTGAAGGAAAACAGCTATATATCACCGATAAATAGCTATATATCATTGAAAATCCTAAATTTTATGGGTTTATAGCAATAGGATAAGTAAAACTACTTGTATATATACAATAACGCTACAGTTTACAAGAAACTATGAAAAACGCTTGCAATATACCGTTATATCACAATAAATAACGTCTTACTCTTCTATTTAATAGCTTAATATAATGTAAGCTACTTATAGGTGCAAATTATTCTATAAAAAGGATTTTATACTTCAATTTGTAAAAAAACAGCTATATATCACTGATAACTAGCTAAAATCATTGAAAACACTACATTTTATGGGTTTATAGCAATATAATAAGTAAAACTACTTGTATATATACAATAACGCTAGAGTTTACAAGAAACTATGAAAAACGCTTGTAATATACCGTTATATCATAATAAATAACCTCTTACTCTTCTATTTAATAGCTTAATGTAATGTAAGCTACTTATAGGTGCAAATTATTCTAAAAAAAGGATTGTATACTTCAATTTGTAGGAAAACAGCTATATATCACCGATAACTAGCTAAAATCATTGAAAAGAACACATTTTGAGGGTATAAAGCATTATCATAAGGTAAATTCCTTCTATTAATGATATAACACTACAATTAAAAAGATACTATGAAAAACACGTATAATATACAATTGTATCACAATATAGAGTCTCAAACTCCTATTATAAGCTTACAGTAATTTAAAATAGCAATTTCTCACGAAAACAACAATAATTCCACATTTTGAATTTTCTCTATCAAAAAAGGGCTGAATAATGTCAATTTTCGACATTTTTTAGCCCTTCAAAAATACATTAAAACATTTGAAAAAACGTTGTTTCTAAGATTAAAATTGATACGTAATTTTCATGATAAATACACATTTTAAGCTCATAATATGTATAATATATTTTTGTAAAAGTGCTGAATAATGTTAAATTTCGACACATTTTAGGCTTTCAAAAATACATTAAAACACTTGAAAAAACGTTGTTTTTAAGATTAAAATTGATACCTAAATTTCATGAAAAATACATATTTTTAGCTCATAACATTGTAAAATATATTTGTGTAAAAGTGCTGAATAATGTCTAATTTCGACATTTTTTAGCCTTGCAAAAATACATTAAAATACTTGAAAAAACATTGTTTTTAAGATTAAAATTGATATCTAAATTTCATGAAAAATACATATTTTTAGCTATTAATTTTGTAAAATATAGTTGTAGCAAATATAAAAAGCTATTTAGCTACAGATATAAAGAAATATACTTCAATTTGTAGAAAAAAAACCCTCTTCACTGATAACTAGCTAAAATCATTGAAAACACTACATTTTATGGGTTTATAGCAATATGATAAGTAAAACTACTTGTATATATACAATAACGCTACAGTTTACAAGAAACTATGAAAAATGCTTGCAATATACCGTTATATCACAATAAATAACCTCTTACTCTTCTATTTAATAGCTTAATGTAATGTAAGCTACTTATAGGTGCAAATTATTCTAAAAAGAGGATTTTATACTTCAAATTGTTGGAAAACAGCTATATATCACCGATAAATAGCTAATATCATTGAAAACACTACATTTTATGGGTTTATAGCAATATGATAAGTAAAACTACTTGTATATATACAATAACGCTACAGTTTACAAGAAACTATGAAAAACGCTTGCAATATACCGTTATATCACAATAAATAACCTCTTACTCTTCTATTTAATAGCTTAATGTAATGTAAGCTACTTATAGGTGCAAATTATTCTAAAAAGAGGATTTTATATTTCAATTTGTAGGAAAACAGCTATATATCACTGATAACTAGCTAAAATCATTGAAAACCCTACATTTTATGGGTTTATAGCAATATAATAAGTAAAACTACTTGTATATATACAATAACGGTACAGTTTAGAAGAAACTATGAAAAACGCTTGCAATATACCGTTATATCACAATAAATAACCTCTTACTCTTCTATTTAATAGCTTAATGTAATGTAAGCTACTTATAGGTACAAATTATTCTAAAAAGAGGATTTTATACTTCAATTTGTTGGAAAACAGCTATATATCACCGATAAATAGCTAATATCATTGAAAACACTACATTTTATGGGTTTATTGCAATATAATAAGTAAAACTACTTGTATATATATAATAACGCTACAGTTTAGAAGAAACTATGAAAAACGCTTGCAATATACCGTTATATCACAATAAATATCCTCTTACTCTTCTATTTAATACCTTAATGTAATGTAAGCTACTTATAGGTGCAAATTAATCTAAAAAGATTATTTTATACTTCAATTTGTAGGAAAATAGCTATATATCACCGATAAATAGCTAATATCATTTAAAACACTACATTTTAAGGGTTTATAGCAATATGATAAGTAAAACTACTTTTATACAATAACGCTACAGTTTACAAGAAACTATGGAAAACGCTTGCAATATACCGTTATATCACAATAAATAACCTCTTACTCCTCTATTTATTAGCTTAATGTAATGTAAGCTACTTATAGGTGTAAATTATTCTAAAAAAAGGATTGTATTCTTCAATTTGTAGGAGAACAGCTATATATCACCGATAAATTGCTAATATCATTGAAAACACTACATTTTATGGGTTTATAGCAATATGATAAGTAAAACTACTTGTATATATACAATAACGCTACAGTTTACAAGAAACTATGAAAAACGCTTGCAATATACCGTTATATCACAATAAATAACCTCTTACTCTTCTATTTAATAGCTTAATGTAATGTAATTTACTTATAGGTGCAAATTATTCTAAAAAGAGGATTTTATACTTCAATTTGTAGGAAAACAGCTATATATCACTGATAACTAGCTAAAATCATTGAAAACACTACATTTTATGGGTTTATACCTATATAATAAGTAAAACTACTTGTATATATATAATAACGCTACAGTTTACAAGAAACTATGAAAAACGCTTGCAATATACCGTTATATCACAATAAATAACCTCTTACTCTTCCTCTATTTAATAAGCTTAATGTAATGTAAGCACTTCTAGGTGCAAATTATTCTCACAAAAAAAAGGATTTTATACTTCAATTTGTAGGAAAACAGTATATATCATGATCAACTAGCTAAAAATCATTGCAAACGACTACAATTTTATGGGTTTATAGCAATATAAAATAAGTAAAATGACTACTGTATATATAAGATAACGCTTACAGTTTAGGAAGAAAAAACTATGAAAAACGCTTGCAATATACCGTTAATCACATAAATACATCTTACTCTTTTATTTATAGCTTTTAATATAATGTAAGGCTATTATAGGGTGCAAATTTTTCAAAAAAGAGGTTTTTATACTTAAATTTGAAAAACATATATATCACGATAATAGCTAAATCATTGAAACCTACATTTATGGTTTAAGCATATGATAGTAAAACTACTTGAATAACAATACGCTACAGTTTAAGAAACTATGAAAACGCTTGCAATATACGTTATATCACAAAAAATACTTTACTCTTTATTATAGCTATGTAATAAGCTACTTTAGGTGCAAATATTTTAAAGGGATTTATACAATTTGAAGAAACAGTATATATCACGATAATAGCTAATTCTGAAACCTAATTTAGGTTTATAGCAATAGATAAGTAAACTATTGTAATATACAATACGCTACAGTTCAAGAAACTATGAAAAACGCTTGCAATATACCGTTATATACAATAAATAACCTCTTACTCTTCTATTAATAGCTTATTAAGTAAGCTACTTATAGTGCAAATTTTCTAAAAAAGGATTTTATACTCAATTTGTAGGAAAACAGCTATATATCACGATAACTAGCTAAATCATTGAAAACTACATTTATGGGTTTATAGCAATATAATAAGTAAAACTACTTGTATATATACAATAACGCTAGAGTTTACAAGAACTATGAAAACGCTTGTAATATACCGTTATATCATAATAAAAAACCTCTTACTCTTCTATTTAATAGCTTAATATAAGTAAGCTACTTATAGGTGCAAATTATTCTAAAAAAGGATTTTATACTTAAATTGTAAAAAAACAGCTATATATCACCGATAACTAGTTTAAAATCATTGAAAAACACTACATTTTATGGGTTTATAGCAATATAATAAGTAAAACTACTTGTATATATCAATAACGCTAGAGTTTAAAAGAACTATGAAAAACGCTTGTAATATACCGTATATCATAATAAATAACCTCTTACTCTTCTATTTAATAGCTTAATGTAAGTAAGCTACTTATGTGCAAATTATTCTAAAAAAAGGATTGTATACTTCAATTTGTAGAAACCCAGCTTTATCACCAAAACTAGCTAAAATCATTGAAAAGAACACATTTGAGGGTATAAAGCATTATCATAAGGTAAATTCCTTTATTAAAATGATATAACACTACAATTAAAAAGATACTATGAAAAACAGTATAATATACAACTTGTATCACAATATAGAGTCTCAAACTCCTATTATAAGCTTACAAGTAATTTTAAAATACAATTTCTCACGAAAACAACAATAATTCCAATTTTGAATTTCCTCTATCAAAAAAAGGCTGAATAATGTCAATTTCGACTTTTTAGCCCTTCAAAAATACATTAAAACATTTGAAAAAACGTTGTTTCTAAGATAAAATTGATACGTAATTCATGATAAATACACATTTTAAGCTCATAATATGTAAAATATATTTTGTAAAAGTTCTGAGGGATAATGTTAAATGTCGACACATTTTAGCTTTCAAAAATACATTAAAACACTTGAAAAAACGTTGTTTTTAAGATTACAAATTGATACCCTAAATTTCAGAAAAATACATATTTTTAGCTCATAACAATTGTAAAATATATTTAGTAAAAGTGCTGAATAATGTCAATTTGACATTTTTTAGCCTTGCAAAAATACATTAAAATACTTGAAAAACATGTTTCTTAAGATTAAAATTGATACTTAATTTCATGAAAAATACATATTTTTAGCTATTAATTTGTAAAATATAGTTGTAGCAAATATAAAAAGTCAATTATGCTACAGATATAAAGAAATATACTTCATTTGTAGAAAAAAACCCTCTTCACGATAATAGCTAAAATCATTGAAAACACTACATTTTATGGGTTTATAGCAATAGATAATAAAATATTTTGTAATTTAAAAAATAACGACTTTTTCCCCAAAAAAAAAATATAAAAAAAGTTAAATTAAAATTATACCAAATAAAACCCCCTTATTTTTATTTTACTTTGTAATTATATTTGGGGCAAATTAAAATTTAAAAAAAGGGTTTTATATTTCCCAATTTGTGGAAAAAACTTTCCCCGAAAAATAGCTAAATCATTGAAACACACTTTTTTATTTTTTTAAAGAATAGATAAGTAAAACTACTTGTATATATACAATAACGCTACAGTTTACAAGAACTATAAAAAGTTTTTTTTCAATATACCGTTATATCACAATAAAAAACCCTTTTACTCTTCTATTTAATAGCTTAAAAATGTAATGTAAGCTACTTTGGTGCAAATTTTCAAAAAAGAGGATTTATTTTCAATTTTGGAAAACAGCTATATATCACTGATAATAGCTAAAATCATTGAAAACCCTACATTTTATGGGTTTATAGCAATAAAATAAGAAAACTATTTTTAATATATCAAAAAGGGTACAGTTAAAAAAAACTTAAAAAACGCTGCAATATACCGTTATACCATAAATAACCTCTTATCTTCTATTAATAGCTTAATGTAGTAAGCTTTATAGGTAAAAATTATTCAAAAAAGAGGATTTTTATTTCAATTTTTTTGGAAAAAAAGCATATATCCCCGAAAAATACTAAAAATCATTGAAAACCTACATTTTAGGGGTTTATTGCAATATAAAAAGAAAAACTACTTGTTAATAAATAACGTACAGTTTGAAAAAAACTATGAAAAACGCTTTGCAATATACCGTTATATCACAATAAATACCTCTTACTTTTCTATTTAATACCTTAATGTAATGAAAGCATTTATGTCTTTAAATCTAAAAAGTTTTTTTTTATACTTCAATTTGTGGAAAAAGCTATTATCACCGAAAAATAGCTAATTTTTAAAAACCTCATTTTAGGGTTTATGAATATATAAGTAAAATACTTTTTATAAAAAACGCTACATTTTTAAAGAAACTATGAAAAACCTTGAAATATACCTTTATATCACAATAAAAAAACCTCTACCCCTCTATTTATTATTTAAATGAAAATGTAAGCTACTTATGGGTGAAATTTTCTAAAAAAAGGATTTTTTCTTCAATTTGTAGAAAAGCTTATATCACCGTAAATTTGAAATATCATTAAAACACTACTTTTTTAGGGTTTATAGAAATATGATAAGTAAAACTACTTTTTATACAATAAGTACGTTTACAAAAAAACTAAAAAAAAACGCTTGCAATATACCTTTTTATATCACAAAAAATAACCTCTTATTTTCTTTTTATTTAATAAGCTTTAATGAAATTATTTAAAAAAGGGAAATTATTTTCTTTTAAAAAAGATTTAAAAAATTTAAAAATTTTGAAAAAACACTTTTATTTATCCTGAAAAAAGTAAATCTTTATTAACAAACCCCTACATTAAAAGGGTTAAAAACCCTATATTAATAAAAAAATTTTACTTTCTTTTTAATATTAATAAGCACAAGGTTTTTAAAAAAAAGGGAAACTATTGAAAAACGCTAATACCATAACAAAAAATTTTAAAACCCTTTTTTATTTAAAAAAATTTAAAAAATACAAATAATTAAGCTACTTTAAAGCCTATAAAAAAGTTTGAATTATATTCAAATAAAAACCTTTTCCTTTTTAAGTTAATTAATGAAAAATAAAAATTTTTAAGGGGTTTTTTTTTTTTTTAAAGCATATTTTGAAAAAAAAAAAAAAAAAAAAAAAAGTAAAACACTTGTATATATACAAATAGTTACAGTTAGAGAAACTAAAAAAAACCCCTTGCATATACCGTTATCACAAAAATAACCCCCTACTCTCTTTTTAAATAGCTTAATTAATTAAGCTACTTATGGGTTTTAAAATTTTCAAAAAAAAGGGATTTTTTTTCAATTTGTAGGAAAAAAGCATATTCACCGAAAAATGCAAATATCTTTGAAAACACTACATTTTAGGGGGTTTATAGAATGAAAGTAAAATATGTATATAACAAAACGCTACAGTTTAAAAAAAACTATAAAAAAACGTTGCAATATCCCTTTATATCACAAAAAATAACCTTTTACTTTCTTTTTATAGTTTAATGTAATGTAAGCACTTTAGGGAAAATTATTCAAAAAAAAGGGTTTTTTATATTTTCAATTTTGGAAAACAGCTATATTCACTGAAAACTAGCAAAAATCTTTGAAAACACTACTTTTAGGGTTTTATAGATATATAAGTAAAAACTATTGTATTAAAAAATAACCTACAGTTTAAAAAAATATGAAAACGCTTGCAAAAAACCCGTTATATCACAATAAAAAACCTCTATTTTTTTTTATTTAATACTTAATTAATGTAACTATTTAAAGGGGAAAATTTTCTAAAAAAGGATTTTATTTTTCAATTTGTAGGAAAAAAACTATATTCACCGAAAAATAGCTAATATCTTTAAAAAACACTACTTTTAGGGGTTTTATAGCAATATGATAAGAAAAACTACTTGTATATATACAAAAACGTAATTTTTAAAAAAACTATAAAAAACGCTTGCATATACCGTTTATCACAAAAATAACCTTTTCTCTTCTATTTAATAGCTTAAGAAATGTAAGCTACTTCTAGGTGCAAATTATTCTAAAAAAAAGGATTTTATACTTCAATTTGTAGGAAAACAGCTATAATCACTGAAAACTAGCTAAAATCATTAAAAAACACTACATTTTATGGGTTTATAGCAATAAATAAGAAAAACTATTTTGTAAAAAGATAACCTACATTTTTTAAAAAGAAACTATAAAAAAAACGCTTGCAATTACCGTTATTCACATTTAAAAAACCTCTTTTTTTATTTAATAGCTTAATTAATTAAGTACTTATAGGTGCAAATTATTCAAAAAGAGGATTTTTACTTCAATTTGAAAGAAAACCTAATATCCCGATAATAGCTAAAAACTTGAAAACACTACTTTTTTAGGGTTTATACAATATGATAAGTAAAACTACTTGTATTATCAATACGCTACGTTTAAAAAACATAAAAACGCTTGCAATATCCCGTTATTCCCCCAAAAAAATAACCTTTTCTCTTTATTTAATAGCTTAATTAATGAAACCCTATTATGGGTGAAAATTTTTTAAAAGGGATTTTAACTAATTTGAAGGGAAAACAGCTATATATCCCCGAAAAATAGCTAATTCATAAAACCCCAAAAATTTTGGGGGTTTATAGAAATAGGATAATTTAAAACTATTGTATTATACAATACGCTACGTTTAAAAAAACAAAAAAAACGCTTGCAATTCCGTTATACCCAAAATAAATAACTCTTCCCTTTTCTTTTAATGCTTAAAAATTTTTTGAAACTCTTATAGGTGAAAATTTTTTAAAAAGGATTTTATACTTAAATTTGAGGAAACAGCTAATATCACGATAATCAAAATCATTAAAAAAACCAAAAATTTTTGGGTTTATAGAAATAATAAGTAAAACTACTTGTATAAACAATAACGCTAATTTTACAAAAATATAAAAAACCTTGAATATCCCTTTATATCAAATAAATAATTTTTTTACTTTCTATTTAATAGCAAAAATTAATGTGCTACTTATAGGTGAAAATTATTTAAAAAAAAGGTTTTTATACTTCAATTGTAAAAACACTATATATCAGTAACTAGCTAAAATCATTGAAAACACTACATTTTAGGGTTATCATAAAATAAAAAAACATTGTATAATACAATACGCTAATTTTTACAAAACTATAAAAAACGCTTGTAAATACCGTTATATCATAATAAATAACCTCTTACTCTTCTATTTAATAGCTTAATGTAATGTAAGCTACTTATAGGTGCAAATTATTCTAAAAAAAGGATTGTATACTTCAATTTGTAGGAAAACAGCTATATATCACCGATAACTAGCTAAAATCATTGAAAAGAACACATTTTGAGGGTATAAAGCATTATCATAAGGTAAATTCCTTCTATTAATGATATAACACTACAATTAAAAAGATACTATGAAAAACACGTATAATATACAATTGTATCACAATATAGAGTCTCAAACTCCTATTATAAGCTTACAGTAATTTAAAATAGCAATTTCTCACGAAAACAACAATAATTCCACATTTTGAATTTCTCTATCAAAAAAAGGGCTGAATAATGTCAATTTTCGACATTTTTTAGCCCTTCAAAAATACATTAAAACATTTGAAAAAACGTTGTTTCTAAGATTAAAATTGATACGTAATTTTCATGATAAATACACATTTTAAGCTCATAATATGTATAATATATTTTTGTAAAAGTGCTGAATAATGTTAAATTTCGACACATTTTAGGCTTTCAAAAATACATTAAAACACTTGAAAAAACGTTGTTTTTAAGATTAAAATTGATACCTAAATTTCAAGAAAAATACATATTTTTAGCTCATAACATTGTAAAATATATTTGTGTAAAAGTGCTGAATAATGTCTAATTTTGACATTTTTTAGCCTTGCAAAAATACATTAAAATACTTGAAAAAACATTGTTTTTAAGATTAAAATTGATATCTAAATTTCATGAAAAATACATATTTTTAGCTATTAATTTTGTAAAATATAGTTGTAGCAAATATAAAAAGCTATTTAGCTACAGATATAAAGAAATATACTTCAATTTGTAGAAAAAAAACCCTCTTCACTGATAACTAGCTAAAATCATTGAAAACACTACATTTTATGGGTTTATAGCAATATGATAAGTAAAACTACTTGTATATATACAATAACGCTACAGTTTACAAGAAACTATGAAAAATGCTTGCAATATACCGTTATATCACAATAAATAACCTCTTACTCTTCTATTTAATAGCTTAATGTAATGTAAGCTACTTATAGGTGCAAATTATTCTAAAAAAAGGATTGTATACTTCAATTTTTAGGAAAACAGCTATATATCACCGATAAATAGCTAATATCATTGAAAACACTACATTTTATGGGTTTATAGCAATATGATAAGTAAAAATACTTGTATATATACAATAACGCTACAGTTTACAAGAAACTATGAAAAACGCTTGCAATATACCGTTATATCACAATAAATAACCTCCTACTCTTCTATTTAATAGCTTAATGTAATGTAAGCTACTTATAGGTGCAAATTATTCTAAAAAGAGAATTTTATACTTCAATTTGTAGGAAAACAGCTATATATCACCGATAAATAGCTAATATCATTGAAAACACTACATTTTATGGGTTTATAGCAATATGATAAGTAAAGCTACATGTATATAAACAATAACGCTACAGTTTACAAGAAACTATGAAAAACGCTTGCAATATACCGTTATACCACAATAAATAACCTCTTACTTTTCTATTTATTAGCTTAATGTAATGTAAGCTACTTATAGGTGCAAATTATTTAAAAAAAAGGATTGTATACTTCAATTTGTAGGAAAACAGCTGCATATCACCGAAAAATAGCTAATATCATTGAAGACACTACATTTTATGGGTTTATAGCAATAGGATAAGTAAAACTACTTGTATATATACAATAACGCTACAGTTTACAAGAAACTATGAAAAACGCTTGCAATATACCGGTATATCACAATAAATAACCTCTTACTCTTCTATTTAATAGCTTAATGTAATGTAAGCTACTTCATAGGTGCAAATTATTCTAAAAAGAGGATTTTATACTTCAATTTGTAGGAAAACAGCTATATATCACTGATAACTAGCTAAAATCATTGAAAACCCTACATTTTATGGGTTTATAGCAATATAATAAGTAAAACTACTTGAATATATACAATAACGGTACAGTTTAGAAGAAACTATGAAAAACGCTTGCAATATACCGTTATATCACAATAAATAACCTCTTACTCTTCTATTTAATAGCTTAATGTAATGTAAGCTACTTATAGGTGCAAATTTTTCTAAAAAAAGGATTTTATACTTCAGTTTGTAGGAAAACAGCTATATTCACGATAAAATAGCTAATATCATTGAAAACACTACTTTTATGGGTTTATTAGCAAAAGATAAGTAAAACTACTTGTATATATACAATAACGCTACAGTTTAAAGAAACTATGAAAAACGCTTGCAATATACCGTTATATCACAATAATAACCTCTTACTCTTCATTTAAAGCTTAATGTAATGTAAGCTACTTATATGGTGCAAATTATTCTAAAAAGAGGATTTTATACTTCATTTGTAGGAAAACAGCTATATATCACTGATAATTAGCTAAATCATTGAAAACACTACATTTTATGGTTTTATAGCAATATAATAAGTAAAACTACTTGTATTATACAATAACGGTACAGTTTAGAAGAAACTATGAAAAACGCTTGCAATATACCGTTATATCACAATAAATAACCTCTTACTCTTCTATTTAATAGCTTAATGTAATGTAAGCTACTATAGGTACAAATTATTCTAAAAAAAGGATTGTATTCTTCAATTTGAGGAGAACAGCTATATATCACCGATAAATTGCTAATATCATTGAAACACTACATTTTATGGTTTATAGCAATATGATAAGTAAAACTACTTGTATATATACAATAACGCTACAGTTTACA
Source organism: Chionoecetes opilio (assembly GCA_016584305.1). Lineage (NCBI taxonomy): Eukaryota > Metazoa > Arthropoda > Malacostraca > Decapoda > Majidae > Chionoecetes > Chionoecetes opilio. Next base: position 53,282 of record JACEEZ010002683.1, read on the forward strand.
AGAAACTATGAAAAACGCTTGCATATACCGTTATAATCACAATAAATAAACTCTTACTCTTCTATTTAATAGCTTAATGTAATTGTAAGCTACTTATAGGTGCAAATTATTCTAAAAGAGGATTTTATACTCAATTTGTTGGAAAACAGCTATATATCACTGATACTAGCTAAAATCATTGAAAACACTACATTTTATGGGTTTATAGCATATGATAAGTAAAACTACTTGTATATATACAATCTACATGCATACATTTAGCAGAAACTATGAAAAACGCTTGCAATATACCGTTATATCACAATAAATAACCTCTTACTCTTCTATTTAATAGCTTAATTAATGTAAGCTACTTTAGGTGCAAATTATTCTAAAAAAGGATTTTATACTTCAATTTGTAGAAAACAGCTATATATCACTGATAACTAGCTAAAATCATTGAAAACACTACATTTTATGGGTTTATAGCAATATAATAAGTAAAACTACTGTATATATACAATAACGCTAAGTTTAAAGAAACTATGAAAAACGCTTGCAATATACCGTTATATCACAATAAATAACCTCTTACTCTTTTATTTAATAGCTTAAGATAATGTAAGCTACTTATAGGTGCAAATTATTCTAAAAAGAGGATTTTATACTTCAATTTGTAGGAAAACAACTATATATCACCGATAAATAGCTAATATCATTGAAAACACTACATTTTATGGGTTTATAGCAATATGATAAGTAAAACTACTTGTATATATACAATAACGCTACAGTTTACAAGAAACTATGAAAAACGCTTGCAATATACCGTTATATCACAATAAATAACCTCTTACTCTTTTATTTAATAGCTTAATGTAATGTAAGCTACTTATAGGTGCAAATTATTCTAAAAAGAGGATTTTATACTTCAATTTGTAAGAAAACAGCTATATATCACTGATAACTAGCTAAAATCATTGAAAACACTACATTTTATGGGTTTATAGCAATATGATAAGTAAAACTACTTGTATATATACAATCACGCTACAGTTTAGAAGAAACTATGAAAAACGCTTGCAATATACCGTTATATCACAATAAATAACCTCTTACTCTTCTATTTAATAGCTTAATGTAATGTAAGCTACTTATAGGTGCAAATTTTTCTAAAAAGAGGATTTTATACATCAATTTGAAGGAAAACAGCTATATATCACCGATAAATAGCTATATATCATTGAAAATCCTAAATTTTATGGGTTTATAGCAATAGGATAAGTAAAACTACTTGTATATATACAATAACGCTACAGTTTACAAGAAACTATGAAAAACGCTTGCAATATACCGTTATATCACAATAAATAACGTCTTACTCTTCTATTTAATAGCTTAATATAATGTAAGCTACTTATAGGTGCAAATTATTCTATAAAAAGGATTTTATACTTCAATTTGTAAAAAAACAGCTATATATCACTGATAACTAGCTAAAATCATTGAAAACACTACATTTTATGGGTTTATAGCACTATAATAAGTAAAACTACTTGTATATATAAATCGCTAATTTTTACAAGAAACTAAAAAAAACGCTTGAAATACCGTTTATTCAAAAAAAAAAAAATAACCTTTTTACTCTTCTTTTTAAATAGCTTAATGAAATGTAAGCTATTATAGGGGGCAAATTATTCTAAAAAAAAGGATTTTTAATTAATTTGTGGAAAACAGTATATATCACGATAACTAGCTAAAATCTTGAAAAAAACACTTTTTAGGTTAAAGCATTTTAAAAGGGAAAAATTCCTTTTTTAATATAAACACTAAAATTAAAAGAACTTAAAAACGTTAATATAAATTTATCAAATATATCTCAAACTCCTATTAAATAGCTTAAGTAATTTAAAAATAGCCAATTTTAAAAAAACAATAATTCCCATTTTGAATTTCTTAAAAAAAAGGGTTTGAATAAGGGAAAATTTACTTTTTTACCCTTAAAAACTTAAAACTTGAAAAAAACTTTTCAAATAAAATTTACTTTTTCAATAAATACCAATTTTAAGCTCATAAAAAAAAAATTTATTTTTTGAAAAGTCTGATAATTTTTAAAAAAATTTGACCCCTTTTTAGGTTTAAAAATAATTAAAACACTTGAAAAAAACGTTTTTTTTTTAGAAAAAATTGAAACCAAATTTATAAAAAACTTTTTCCTAAATTTAAAATATATTTGTTAAAGTGCAAATAATTCAAAAAATTTAATTTTTTTGCCTTGCAAAAATACAAAAAATTTCTTGAAAAAACATTTTTTTTTAAGATTTAAAATTTGATTATCTAAAATTTCAGAAAAAAAAACTTATTTTTACTATTTTTTTAAAATTAGTTTTAAAATTAAAAAGCTATTTTCAATATAAAAAATATACTTCAATTTGTAAAAAAAAAACTTTTCACTGAAAATAGCAAAAATCTTGAAAACACTACTTTTTAGGGGTTATAGCAATATGATAAAAAAATACTTGTATAATACAATAAGCTACATTTAAAGAAACTTAAAAGCTTGCAATTCCCGTTATATCCAAAAAATAACCTTTACTTTTCTTTTTAATAGCTTAATGAAAAATGTAACACTTATAGGTGCAAATTTTTCTAAAAAGGGGATTTTATACTAAATTTGGGGAAAACAGCTATTATCACGAAATAGCAAATCATTGAAAAACCTAATTTTAGGTTTTAGCAATAGATTAGAAAAACTACTTGTATATATAAAATACGCTACAGTTTAAAGAAACATGAAAAACGCTTGAATATCCCTTTATTCACAATAAAAAACCCTCTTACCTTTATTTAATAGTTAATTAATGAAGTACTTTGGGTGCAAATTATTCTAAAAAAGGATTTTATACTTCAATTTGTAGGAAAACAGCATTATCCCCAAAACTCTAAAATCATTAAAAACCTACATTTTAGGGGTTTTTAAAGCAATAAAAAAATTTAAAACTACTTGTTAATACAAAAACGCTAGATTTCAAGAAACTATGAAAAACGCTTGTAATATACCGTTTATCAAAATAAAAACCTCTTCTCTTCTATTTAATAGCTTAATGTAATGTAAGCTACTTAAAGGTGCAAATTATTCTAAAAAAAGGATTGTATACTTCAATTTGTAGGAAAACAGCTATATATCACCGATAACTAGCTAAAATCATTGAAAAGAACACATTTTGAGGGTATAAAGCATTATCATAAGGTAAATTCCTTCTATTAATGATATAACACTACAATTAAAAAGATACTATGAAAAACACGTATAATATACAATTGTATCACAATATAGAGTCTCAAACTCCTATTATAGGCTTACAGTAATTTAAAATAGCAATTTCTCACGAAAACAACAATAATTCCACATTTTGAATTTCTCTATCAAAGAAAGGGCTGAATAATGTCAATTTTCGACATTTTTTAGCCCTTCAAAAATACATTAAAACATTTGAAAAAACGTTGTTTCTAAGATTAAAATTGATACGTAATTTTCATGATAAATACACATTTTAAGCTCATAATATGTATAATATATTTTTGTAAAAGTGCTGAATAATGTTAAATTTCGACACATTTTAGGCTTTCAAAAATACATTAAAACACTTGAAAAAACGTTGTTTTTAAGATTAAAATTGATACCTAAATTTCTTGAAAAATACATATTTTTAGGTCATAACATTGTAAAATATATTTGTGTAAAAGTGCTGAATAATGTCTAATTTCGACATTTTTTAGCCTTGCAAAAATACATTAAAATACTTGAAAAAACATTGTTTTTAAGATTAAAATTGATATCTAAATTTCATGAAAAATACATATTTTTAGCTATTAATTTTGTAAAATATAGTTGTAGCAAATATAAAAAGCTATTTAGCTACAGATATAAAGAAATATACTTCAATTTGTAGAAAAAAAAACCTCTTCACTGATAACTAGCTAAAATCATTGAAAACACTACATTTTATGGGTTTATAGCAATATGATAAGTAAAACTACTTGTATATATACAATAACGCTACAGTTTACAAGAAACTATGAAAAATGCTTGCAATATACCGTTATATCACAATAAATAACCTCTTACTCTTCTATTTAATAGCTTAATGTAATGTAAGCTACTTATAGGTGCAAATTATTCTAAAAAGAGGATTTTATACTTCAATTTGTAGGAAAACAGCTATATATCACTGATAACTAGCTAAAATCATTGCAAACACTACATTTTATGGGTTTATAGCAATATGATTAGTAAAACTACTTGTATATATACAATCACGCTACAGTTTAGAAGAAACTATGAAAAACGCTTGCAATATACCGTTATATCACAATAAATAACCTCTTACACTTATATTTAATAGCTTAATGTAATGTAAGCTACTTATAGGTGCAAATTATTCTAAAAAGAGGATTTTATACTTCAATTTGTAGGAAAACAGCTATATATCACCGATAAATAGCTAATATCATTGAAAACACTACATTTTATGGGTTTATAGCAATATGATAAGTAAAACTACTTGTATATATACAATAACGCTACAGTTTACAAGAAACTATGAAAAACGCTTGCAATATACCGTTATATCACAATAAATAACCTCATACTCTTCTATTTATTAGCTTAATGTAATGTAAGCTACTTATGGGTGCAAATTATTCTAAAAAAAGGATTGTATACATCAATTTGTAGGAAAACAGCTATATATCACCGATAACTAGCTAAAATCATTGAAAAGAACACATTTTGAGGGTATAAAGCATTATCATAAAGTAGCTTACATTAATTACCTTAATAATTATGTTATATTATTAATATTTAATAATAATTATATTAATACTTAATATACCTTAAGTAGCTTACATTACATTAAGCTCATAAATAGAAGAGTAAGAGGTTATTTATTGTGATATAATGCTTTCTTGCAAGCGTTTTTCATAGTTTCTTTAAACTGTAGCGTTATTTAATATATACAAGTATTTTTACATATCATATTGCTATAAACCCATAAAATGTAGTGTTTTCCATGATTTTAGCAAGTTATCAGTGAAGAGTTTTTTTTTTCTACAAATTGAAATATATTTCTTTATATCTGTAGCTAAACAGCTTTTGATATTTGCTACAACAATATTTTACAAAATTAATAGCTATATATATGTATTTTTCATGAAATTTATGTATCTATTTTAATCTTAAAAAAAAAAAATTTCAAGTATTTTAATGTATTTTTGAAGGGCTAAAAAATGTCGAAATTTGACATTATTAACCACTTTTACACAACTATATTTTATAATATTATGAGCTATATATATGTATTTTTCATAAAAAATTTAGGTATCAATTTTAATCTTAAAAACAACATTTTTTTAAGTATTTTAATGTATTTTAGAAGGGCTAAAAAATGTCGAGATTTGACATTATTCTGCACTTTTACACAACTATATTTTACAATATTATGAGCTTAAAATATGTATTTTTCATGAAATTTAGGTATTAATTTTCATCTTAAAAACAACGTTTTTTCAAGTGTTTTAATGTATTTTTGAAGGGCTAAAAAATATCGAAAATTGACAATATTCTGCCCATTTTTTAATAGAGAAATTCAATATGTGTATTATAGTTGTTTTCGTTAGAAAATGCTATTTTAAAATACTGTAAGCTTATAATAGGAGTTTGAGACTCCATATTGTGATGCAATTGTATATTACACGTGCTTTTCATAGTTTCTTGTATATTGTAGTGTTATATCATAAATAGAAGGAATTTAACTGATGATAATGCTTTATACCCTCAACATGTGTTCTTTTCAATGATTTTAGCTTGTTATCGGTGATATATAGCTGTTTTCCAACAATTTGAAGTATACAATCCTTTTTTTAGAATAATTTGCCCCTATAAGTAGCTTACATTACATTAAGCTATAAAATAGAAGAGTAAGAGGTTATTTATTGTGATATAACGGTATATTGCAAGCGTTTTTCATAGTTTCTTGTAAACTGTAGCGTTATTGTATATATAAAAGTAGATTTACTTATCATATTGCAAAAAACCCATAAAATGTAGTGTTTATAATGATTTTAGCTAGTTATCAGTGAAGAGCTGTTTCTACAAATTGAAGTATATTCCCTTATATCGGCAGCTGAATAGATTTTTTATATTTGCTACAATTATATTTAACAAAATTAATAGCTAAAAATATGTATTTTTTATGAAATTTAGGTATCAATTTTAATTTTAAAAACAACATTTTTTCAAGTATTTTAATGTATTTTTGCAGGGCTAAAAAATGTCGAAATATGACATTATTCTGCACTTTTACACAACTATACTTTACAATATTATGAGCTTAAAATATGTATTTTTCATGAAATTTAGGTATTCATTTTAATCTTAAAAACAACGTTTTTTCAAGTGTTTAATATATTTTTGAAAGGCTAAAAAATGTCGAAAATTGACATTATTCAGCCCTTTTTTTGATAGAGAAATTCAAAAAATGGTATTATATTTGTTTTCGTTAGAAAATGCTATTTTAAACTACTGTAAGCTTATAATAGGAGTTTGATACTCTATATTGTGATACAATTGTATATTACACGTGTTTTTCATAGTCTCTTTTAAATTGTAGTGTTATATCATAAATAGAAGGAATTTACCTTACGATAATGCTTTATACCCTCAAAATGTGTTCTTTTCAATGATTTTAGCTAGTTATCGGTGATATAAAGCTGTTTTTCTACAAATTGATGTATACAATCCTTTTTTTAGAATAATTTGCAATAATTTTAGAATAATTAAGTAGCTTACATTACATTAAGCTATAAAATAGAAGAGTAAGAGGATATTTATTGTGATGTAACGGTATATTGCAAGCGTTTTTCATAGTTTCTTGTAAACTGTAGCGTTATTGTATATATACAAGTAGTTTTACTTATCATATTGCTATAAACCCATAAAATGTAGTGTTTTCAATGATTTTAGGAAGTTATCAGTGAAGAGATGTTTTTTTCTACCAATTGAAGTATATTTCTTTAAATCTGTAGCTAAATAGATTTTGATATTTGCTACAACTATATTTTACAAAATTAATAGCTAAATATATGTATTTTTCATGAAATTTAGGTATCTATTTTAATCTTAAAAACAATGTTTTTTCAAGTATTTTAATGTATTTTTGAAAGGCTAAAAAATGTCGAAATTTGACATTATTAAGCACTTTTACACAACTATATTTTATAATATTATGAGCTAAAAATATGTATTTTTCATGAAATTTAGGTATCAATTTTAATCTTAAAAACAACGTTTTTTAAAGTATTTTAATGTATTTTAGAGGGGCTACAAAATGTCGAGATTTGACATTATTCTGCACTTTTACACAAATATATTTTACAATATTATGAGCTTAATATATGTATTTTTCATGATATTTAGGTATTCATTTTAATCTTAAAAACAACGTTTTTTCAAGTTTTTTAATGTATTTTTGAAGGGCTAAAAAATAACGTAAATTGACAATTTTCTGCCCATTTTCTAATAGAGAAATATAAAATGTGGTGTTATAGTTGTTTTCTTTAGAAAATGCTATTTTAAACTACTGTAAGCTTATAATAGGAGTTTGAGACTCCATATTGTGATACAATTGTATATTACACGTGTTTTTCATAGTTTCTTGTATATTGTAATGTTATATCATAAATAGAAGGAATTTAACTGATAATAATGCTTTATACCCTCAAAATGTGTTCTCTTTAATGATTTTAGCTAGTGATCGGTAATATATAGCTGTTTTCCAACAATTTGAAGTATACAATCCTTTATTTAGAATAATTTGCACCTATAAGTAGCTTACATTACAATAAGCTAACAAATAGAAGAGTAAGAGGTTATTTATTGTGATATAACGGTATATTGTAAGCAATTTTCGTAGTTTCTTGTAAACTGTAGTGTTATTGTATATATACAAGTAGTTTTACTTATCATATTGCTATATACCCATAAAATGTAGTGTTTTCAATGATTTTAGCTAGTTATCAGTGAAGAGCTGTTTTTTTCTTCAAATTGAAGTATAATTCTTTATTTCGGTAGCTAAATAGCTTTTGATATTTTCTACAACTATATTTTACTTAATTAATAGCTAAAAATATGTGTTTTTCATCAAATTTAAGTATAAATTTTAATCTTCAAAACAACGTTTTTTCAAGTATTTTAATGTATTTTTGAAAGGCTAAAAAATGTCGAAATTTGACATTATTCAGCGCTTTTAAACAACTATATTTTACAATATTATGAGCTTAAAATATGTATTTTTTATGAGATTTAGTTATTAATTTTAATCTTAAAAACAACGTTTTTTCAAGTGTTTTAATGTATTTTTGAAAGCCTAAAAAATGTCGAAAATTGACATTATTCAGCCCTTTTTTTGATAGAGAAATTCAAAATGTGGTATTATAGTTGTTTTCGTTAGAAAATGCTATTTTAAACTACTGTAAGCTAATAATAGGAGTTTGATACTCTATATTGTGATACAATTGTATATTACACGTGTTTTTCAGTCTCTTGTAAATTGTAGTGTTATATCACAAATAGAAGGAATTTACCTTTCGATAATTATAATACGATAATTATACCCTCAAAATGTGTTCTTTTCAATGATTTTAGCTAGTTATCGGTTGATAAATAGCTGTTTTTCTACAAATTGAAGTATACAATCCTTTTTTTAGAATAATTTGCATCTATAAGTAGCTTACATTACATTAAGCTATAAAATAGAAGAGTAAGAGGTTATTTATTGTGATATAACGGTATATTGCAAGCGTTTTTCATAGTTTCTTGTAAACTGTAGCGTTATTGTATATATACAAGTAGTTTTTCTTGTCATATTGCTATAAACCCTTAAAATGTAGTGTTTATAATGATTTTAGCTAGTTATCAGTGATGAGCTGTTTTTTTCTACAAATTGAAGTATATTCATTTATATCGGTAGCTAAATAGCTTTTTGATATTTGCTACAATTATATTTTACAATATTAAGAGCTAAAAATATGTATTTTTCATGAAATTCATGTATCAATTTTAATCTTAAAATAGCTTTTTTTCAAGTATATTAATGTATTTTTGAAAGGCTAAAAAATGTCGAAATTTGACATTATTCAGCCCTTTTTTTGATAGAGAAATTCAAAATGTGGTATTATAGTTGTTTTCGTTAGAAAATGCTATTTTAAACTACTGTAAGCTTATAATAGGAGTTTGATACTCTATATTGTGATACAATTGTATATTACACGTGTTTTTCATAGTCTCTTGTAAATTGTAGTGTTATATCATAAATAGAAGGAATTTACCTTACGATAATGCTTTATACCCTCAAAATGTGTTCTTTTCAATGATTTTAGCTAGTTATTGGTGATATAAAGCTGTTTTTCTACAAATTGAAGTATACAATCCTTTTTTTAGAATAATTTGCACCTATAAGTAGCTTACATTACATTAAGCTATAAAATAGAAGAGTAAGAGGTTATTTATTGTGATGTAACGGAATATTGCAATCGTTTTTCATAGTTTCTTGTAAACTGTAGCGTTATTGTATATATACAAGTAGTTTTACTTATCATATTGCTATATACCCATAAAATGTAGTGTTGATAATGATTAAAATAATAATATAAATAAAAATGATTTTCCTTCTTATAATTCTTTATACCCTCAAAATGTGTTGTTTCCTCCGTCAACGAAGTTGGAGGGGTTATGTTTTCACCCCGATCTGTCTGTCTGTCTGTCTGTCTGTCTGTCTATCTGTCTGTCTGTCTGTCTGTCTGTCTGTTTGTTAGTGTACAGGAATTCTCGAAGAGTTACGAATAGATTTGGACCAAACTCGGTATACCAAATCTATTTGGTATAAGGAAGGAATTATTTAATTTTGGATAAAATCTATCGACAAGTGTTGCTATGGCAACTAATTGATGAAATATTCGGCCGGAGGTATGCGCTCATACTGAGTGCATATATATATATATATATATATATATATACTTGAAATATACAATTGTATCAGAATAAATAGTGTCATAGTCCTTTAATAAGCTTACAGTAGTATAAAATAGCATTTTCTAACGAAAACCACTATAATACCACATTTTAAATTTCTCTATCATAAAAAGGGCTGAATAATGTCAATTTTCGACATATTTTTGCCTTCCGAAATTACATTACAACACTTTGTCAATAAATAAAATTGAAACTTAAATTTCATGAAAAATACATATTTTTAGCTATTAATTTTGTAAAATGTAGTTGTAGCAAATATCAAAAAGTATTTAGCGACAGATATAGAGGAATAAACTTCAATTTGTAGAAAACAACAACTCTGCACTGATAACTAGCTAAAATCATTGAAAACACTACATTTTATGGGTATATATCAATATGAAAAGTAAAACTACTTGTATATATACAAATAAACTACAGTTTACAAGAAGCTATAAAAAACGCTTGCAATATGCAACGTTATATCACAATAAATAACCTCTTACTCCTCTATTTATTAGCTTAATGTAATGTAAGCTACTTATAGGTGCAAATTAATCTAAAAAAAACGCTTGTACACTTCAATTTGTAGGAAAAAAGCTATATTTCACCGATAACTAGCTAAAATCATTGAAAAGAACACATTTCGAGGGTATAAAGCATTATAATAAGGAAAATTTCTTTTATTTATGATATAACACTACAATTTACAAGAAACTATGAAAAACACTTTTAATATACAGATGTATCACAATAAATAGCCTCAAACTCCTTTTATAAGCTTACAGTAGTATAAAATAGCATTTCCTAACAAAAAAACCTATAACACCACTTTTTTTATTTCTCTATCAAAAAAAGGGCTGAAGTATGTCAATTTTCGACATTTTTTTGCCCATCAAAAATAAATTAAAAGACATGAAAAAACGTAGTTTTTAGGAATAAAATTGATACTTAAATTTAATGAAAAATACATATTTTGAGGTATTTATTCTGTAAAATATAGTTGTAGCAAATATCAAAAGCTATTTAGCTACAGATATAGAGGAATATACTTAAATTTGTAGAAAACAACAACATTTCACTGATAACTAGCTAAAATAATTGAAAACACTAAATTTTATGGGTATATAGCAATATGATAAGTAAAACTACTTGTATATATACAATAACACTACAGTTTACAAGCAACTATGAAAAACGCTAGCAATATACCGTTTTATCACAATAAATATCCGCTTACTCCTCTATGTATTAGCTAAATGTAATGTAAGCTACTTATAGGTGCAAATTAATCTAAAAAAAGACTTATATACTTCAATTTTTTGAAAATAAGCTATATTTCACCGATAACTAGCTGAAAACATTGAAAACAACACATTTTGAGGGTATAAAGCATTATACCAAGGAAAATTCCTTTTTTTTAACGATATAACCCTGCAAATTTACGAGAAACTATGAAAAACACTTGAAATATACAATTGTATCACAATAAATAGTCTCAAACTCCTTTAATAGGCTTACAGTAGCTTAAAGTAGCTTTTTTTTACGAAAACAACTATAATGCCACATATAAAATTATCTATCAAAAAAAGGGCTGAATAATGTAAATTTGCAACATATTTTTGCCATTCAAAAAGGCATTAAAACACTTGAAAAAAACGTTGTTTTTAGGTGTAAAATCGATACTTAAATTTCATTAAAATATACATATTTTTAGCTATTAATTTTGTAAAATGTAGTTGTAGCAAATTTCGAAAGCTATTTAGCTACAGATATAAAGGAATATACTTCAATTTGTAGACAAAAACAACTCTTCACTGATAAATAGCTAGAATCATTGAAAACACTACATTTTATGGGTATATAGCAATATGATAAGTAAAACTACTTGTATATATACAATACCACAACAGTTTACAAGAAACTATAAAAAACGCTTGCAATATACCTTTATATCACGAATAAATAACCTCTTACCTCTCTATTTATTAGATTAATGTAATGTAAGCTACTTATAAATGCAAAGTCATCTAAAAAAAAGCTTGTATACTTCAATTTGTAGGAAAAAAGCTATATTTCACCGATAATTAGCAAAATCATTGAAAACAACACATTTTGAGGGTATAAAGAATTATAATGAGGAAAATTCCTTTTATTTATGATATAACACTACAATTTACAAGAAACTATGAAAAACACTTTTAATATACAATTGTATCACAATAAATAGCCTCAAACCCCTTTTATAAGCTTACATTAGTATAAAAGAGCATTTCCTAACAAAAAAACCTATAACACCACTTTTTGTATTTCTCTATCAAAAGAAGGGCTGAAGGATGTCAATTTTCGACATTTTTTTGCCCATCAAAAATAAATTAAAGGACATGAAAAAACGTAGTTTTTAGGAATAAAATTGATACTTAAATTTAATGAAAAATACATATTTTTAGCTATTTATTCTGTAAAATATAGTTGTAGCAAATATCAAAAGCTATTTAGCTACAGATATAGAGGAATATACTAAAATTTGTAGAAAACAACAACATTTCACTGATAACTAGCTAAAATAATTGAAAACACTAAATTGTATGGGTATATAGCAATATGATAAGTAAAACTACTTGTATATATACAATAACACTACAGTTTACAAGCAACTATGAAAAACGCTTGCAATATATCGTTTTATCACAATAAATATCCGCTTACTCCTCTATGTATTAGCTAAATGTAATGTAAGCTACTTATAGGTGCAAATTAATCTAAAAAAAGACTTGTATACTTAAATTTTTTGAAAATAAGCTATATTTCACCGATAACTAGCTGAAAACATTGAAAACAACACATTTTGAGGGTATAAAGCATTATACCAAGGAAAATTCCTTTTTATTATGATATAACCCTGCAATTTACGAGAAACTATGAAAAACACTTGAAATATACATTTGTATCACAATAAATAGTCTCAAACTCCTTTAATAGGCTTACAGTAGCTTAAAGTAGCTTTTTTTAACGAAAACAACTATAATGCCACATATAAAATTTATATATCAAAAAAATGGCTGAACAATGTCAATTTCCAACATATTTTTGCCATTCAAAAATGCATTAAAACACTTGAAAAAAACGTAGTTTTTAGGTGTAAAATCGATACTTAAATTTCATTAAAAAATACATATTTTTAGCAATTAATTTTGTAAAATGTAGTTGTAGCAAATATCGAAAGCTATTAAGCTACAGATATAGAGGAATATACTTCAATTTGTAGACAAAAACAACTCTTCACTGATAAATAGCTAGAATCATTGAAAACACTACATTTTATGGGTATATAGCAATATGATAAGTAAAACTACTTGTATATATACAATAACACAACAGTTTACAAGAAACTATAAAAAACGCTTGCAATATACCTTTATATCACAATAAATAACCTCTTACCTCTCTATTTATTAGATTAATGTAATGTAAGCTACTTATAAATGCAAATTCATCTAAAAAAAAGCTTGTATACTTCAATTTGTAGGAAAAAAGCTATATTTCACCGATAATTAGCAAAATCATTGAAAACAACACATTTTGAGGGTATAAAGAATTATAATGAGGAAAATTCCTTTTATTTATGATATAACACTACAATTTACAAGAAACTATAAAAAACACTCGTAATATACAATTGTATCACAATAAATAGCCTCAAACTCCATTTACATGCTTACATTAGTTTAAAATAGCATTTCCTAACGAAAATAACTATAATAATAATTTTTTTATTTCTCTATCAACAAAAGGGCTGAATATTGTCAATTTTCGACATTTTTTTGCCTTCCAAAAATATAGTAAAACACTTGAAAAAACGTTGTTTGTAGGAATAAATGTATACCTAAATTTCATGAAAAAATACATATTTTTAGCTATTAATTTTTAAATATGTAGTTGTAGCAAATATCAAATTCTTTTTAGCTACAGATATAGGGGAATATACTTCAATTTGTAGAAAACAACATCTTTTCACTGATAACTAGCTAAGATAATTGAAAACACAAAGTTTTATGGGTATATAGCAATATGATAAGTAAAACTACTTGTATATATATATATTTCACCGATAACTAGCTGAAAATCATTGCAAACTAGGGGGGGGGGCACTCAGTAACGCCTACCTCCGCCGAATATAAAAAGAAAAAAAAGAAATAAAAAAAAAGTTAACAAAAAAAAATATTAATAATATAAATATTAAATAATAGTAAATATCCCAATATAAAAAGAATAATATAAAAAAAAATATATATAATATATATATATATATATATATATAATATATATATATATATATATATATTATATATATATATATATATATATATATATATATATATATATATATATATATATATATATATATATATATATATATTATATAAATATATATATTATATATATATATATTAGGGTGGTTCAAAAAATGAAAGTTTGAAAACTCTTACGGCACCCATGAATTATGTGAGGTATGGCAAGAAACAAAAGCACAAAAAGTTTCATGTGAATTATTCAAGATTTAGGGGTCGCACAGGGTAGTTGATTTTTCGAGACAATACAAATATTAATTTCTCAAGTTTATTTATTCACATCAACTATAAATGCCACAGAAACGAAACTATTTGCTCGGAAGTGAGGTAACTAACTATTCTAGGAACATTTCACGATACAGCAGTGTATACAAGGATGAATATTACTTTGATACTATACAATGAACAGTGATAGGAATGGCACATTTCCTGAGACTTTCTAAAAACTAAAACTTCAAATGACTGAATAACGATTGAAACGATTTGTATATTCTTCTGTAAGATGAGTTAGGGTCAGGTTCAGCCGTCGGTGGCGCTTGACAGCTTGCAGGAGAGCTTGTCGATCGCTCTTGTCCTTGGTGAGGATCTGGGAATAATCAGTGATAAGTTTGATCGCCCGTTCCGCAGGATCATTGGTCGCTGCCAGATGTTGGACGGTCTCCTTACCCTGGTTGTACGCCTCGTTTTCCTTCCAGCTGAGCACAGGAGATTGGAGGAAACGAGGCATCCAACTTCAGTTCCGTGAATGAGAAAAGTGACTCCTTGGTGACAAGGTCACTCAAAGTGACCGAAGAAGGATCTTGGGGTGCTGTCGTCCATCGCTTCTTGTCGAGGTCCTTGTCAATGGCCAGCTTCTCCACCATCTTGGTCTTCTCCTCGATCGTGACTTTGTTGCTGAACAAGGCAAGGCCAACAAGGTCCGTTCCCAAGTACCAAAAGTGCCGCTTGAAGGTCTTCACCATGGCATCCGAGATCTTTGAGTTGAGGTCTCTGTACTTGTGGAGATCATGGAAGAGAGTGAGATCGTTGAAAGGAGCGTCTGCGGCCAAGGGAGCCTCGAACCAGGCACGGGCGTAGATTAGGATGATGAAAACACTCATCTCCTGGAGGCTACGCAGCTCCCTTGGCGTGAGTTCGAACTCGTTCTTGAACATCGTCATCTTGATTGTGTAGATCGCCTTCGCCATCCATCTCGCGTAGTGGTGAGCTCCTGGTTTGCGGAAAGTGGTGGGAACCTCCCCCTTAATGGCCTTTGCAGTTAGTTCTGCTAACTCTTTATAATCGTCTCTTGTCGTTGCGGCCGCCTTGGCAAGAGCCTCAAGGGTCGTCCTCTTCCATTCGTCATGGCCAGCCAATCGTGGTTTCGTTGATGATCGTAGCATTGGCCTTTATGAGAGTGGGCCACTCTTTTGGAACCGTTTGAATAGTTGAACGTCGGGGCCGGAGGGTAGCGTCGCCGAAGTGTGGCCTTGAAGGCTGAGGCCAGGATGAGCTCCATAAACGTGGTGGCGGCACGCCAAGTTCACAACGGACGACCTAACTTCGTTCGAGGAGTGTGTGCAACAGCCAGCATGGATGCCTGTGTTTGAAGCGGTGGTGTCGAAGCAGAGACCTCCAACTCTGTCTTCGAACTTCCAGTGTCTGATGGTCTCCTCGACTTTGCTGGCCATTGCTTCTCCGGTACCGGATGGCAAGGCAAGGATAGCCAGGAGCTTCTCTCCTTCAAGGGACGGACTGGTGACAACGATGGCCAAGCGATCGACATGACCTTGACTTTCTGATCCGGGCAAGAGTTTCCCGTCCAATGAAGGATGAGAACCGCGTCATGCTCCTGTACTTGGTTTCGATAATCCTTGACGGCTGCTTCTGCTGTCTCCTTCCGCACACTTTCCGATGTCGGCGAATGGACGAGGTGGACGGACTCAGCACTCCCTGGTCTGCAGCGATGGCAGAGAAGACGTGGTGGGCTCTGCGAGAGGTCAACTTGACCCTGTCAGCTGCTGCTGCCACCTCCTTCGTGATCTTCAGCCTTTTCGGACGAGAAGCAGAGGCAGCGGCGCTTCCCCGAGCAGAAGAGTTGGTGTCGGACGAAGAAGTTGATGAATCAGCACATTCAGCAGTGGCGGAACTCCCGGTCCCCAACTCAATCATCTCTCCCCTCTCCAAAGTCTCTGCTAACTCCTTCTCCTTCCTCCTTCTCTCAGCAGCCAACCTCTCATGTTTCCTAGACTCTTTTGCCATGCTCTCCTTGTCAACAGTACTCATTACCATTTTCCTCTGGCCCCTTTGGTCGTCGAGGAAGTCCTTGTCCTTCTGTTTGAGGTGGATCATGGAGGAAGAAGTGGCAGGGGCTGCGATGTCGAACAGTGACGCCAAGTGTCCATGGAGGAGGGCGTCGGAGACCTTGTCCCCCTCGGATTGACGTTTTTTTTCGCCTTCTTACGAACTTCGTACTCCCGACGAGGGTTTCCAGTTTTTTCATGATTGATCGCAGCGGGACAACAGGAATATGGGCCCGTTCCCAAACTCTGACGACTTCGTCGATGATAAACTTTTCGATTGTCCTTGCTATTCGATCCATGACAGAAGAGTCGCCGCGGAACATCTTCCCCTGTTGGAAGGACAATCTGGCTGAGGGCTTCAAAAGGGCTGTGCAAACGATGAAACAGCTCAGTCTGTTTCCGAGTTGAACGCGCCATTTTGACCTGAGGACAAAAAGATGATGTTTTTAGCTTACTTCTGGGTTTGACATTATAAATACAGAGCTAATAACAGCAAAAAACTACGTCGGGGTATGCACCAAACGAGTTGCCATCGCCAAGAAGTATATCTAAAGGCATGGAGCCCACAACACTGTGTATGGTAAGTACACTATGCTAGGGGGAAGCAGAGCAAACTTTCGATCACTCGGTGCGACCCCTCAACAATGCTTTTATTTTGGACGAGACTCTGGATTTTTGAGTTTCTCAAGAACCCTCACAATAATTCACGAGTGCAAAAACGAATAGTTTCACTTTGAATTTTACTCAATAAAAGTGAACCACCCTAATATATATTATATATATATATATATATATATATATATATATATATATATATATATATATATATATATATAATATATATATATATATATATAATATATATATATATTATATATATATATATATATAATATATATATATATATATATATTTATATAATATATATATATATATATATATATATATATATATATATATATATATATATATATAATATTAGGGTGGTTCACTTTTATTGAGTATGAATATCAAAGGAAATCAAATTTCGTTTTGCACTCCGTGAAATTAATGTGAGGGTTCTTGAGAAAACTTCAAAATCCAGAGTTCGTCCAAATAAAACATGTTGAGAGTCGCACCGAAAGTGACGAAAAGTTCGCTCGATTCCCCCTAGCTAGTGTACTTACCATCACAGTGTTGTGGGCTCCATGCCTTAGATATACTTCTTGGCGATGGCAACTCGTTTGGTGCATACCCGACGATTTTTGCTGTTAAATAGCTCTTTTATTTATAATGTCAAACCACAAGAAAAGTAAGCTAAAAACATCAATCGTTTTTGTCCTCGAAAAACTTTTTGTCCTTTTATATAATATATATGATATTAATATATATATATAAATTATATATATATATAAATTATATATATAAAATTATATGTAAATATATATATATATATATATTTCACTCAGTATGAACGCATACCTCCGGCCGAATATTTCATCAATTGGTTGCCATGGCAATACTTGTCGATAGATTTCATCCAAAATTAAATCAGTCCTTCCTTATACCAAATAGACTTGGTAAACCGAGTTTGGTCCAAATCTATTCGTAACTTTTCGAGAAATCTTGTACACTAACAAACAAACAGACAGACAGACAGACAGACAGACAGACAGACAGACAGACAGATCGGGGTGAAAACATAACCCCTCCAACTTCGTTGGCGGAGGAAACAACACATTTTGAGGGTATAAAGAATTATAATAAGGACAATTCTTTTTATTTATAATATAACACTACAGTTTACAAGAAACTATGAAAAATGCTTGCAATATACCGTTATATCACATAAAATAACCTCTTCCTCCTATATTTATTAGCAAAATGTAATGTAAGCTACTTATAGGTGCAAATTGATCCAAAAAAAGGCTTGTATACTTCAATTTGTTGTACAAAAGCTATATATCAACGATAACTAGCTGTAATCATTGAAAACAACACATTTTGAGGGTATAAAGCATTATAATAAGGAAAATTTCTTTTATTTATGATATAACACTACAATTTACAAGAAACTATGAAAAACTCTTGAAATATACAATTGTATCAGAATAAATAGTCTCATACTCCTTTAATAAGCTTACAGTAGTTTAAAATAGCATTTTCTAACGAAAACCACTATAATACCACATTTTAAATTTCCCTTTCATAAAAAGGGCTGAATAATGTCAATTTTCGACATATTTTTGCCTTCCTAAATTATATTACAACACTTGAAAAAACGTAGTTTTTAGGAATAAAATTGAAACTTAAATTTCATGAAAAATACATATTTTTAGCTATTCATTTTGTAAAATGTAGTTGTACCAAATATCAAAAAGGTATTTAGCTACAGATATAGAGGAATAAACTTAAATTTGTAGAAAACAACAACTCTTCACTGATAACTAGCTAAAATCATTGAAAACACTAAATTTTATGGGTATATATCAATATGATAAGTAAAACTACTTGTATATATACAAATACACTACAGTTTACAAGAAACTATGAAAAACGCTTGCATATGTAACGTTATATCACAATATATAACCTCTTACTCCTCTATTTATTAGCTTAATGTAATGTAAGCTACTTATAGGTGCAAATTAATCTAAAAAAAGGCTTGTACACTTCAATTTGTAGGAAAAAAGCTATATTTCACCGATAACTAGCAAAATCATTGAAAACAACATATTTCGAGGGTATAAAGCATTATAATAAGGAAAATTTCTTTTATTTATGATATAACACTACAATCTACAAGAAACTATGAAAAACACTTGTAATATACAATTGTATCACAATAAATAGCCTCAAACTCCTTTTATAAGCTTACAGTAGTATAAAATAGCATTTCCTAATAAAAAAACCTATAACGCAACTTTTTTGTTTTCTCTATCAAAAAAAGGGCTCAATGATGTCAATTTACGACATTATTTTTGCCCATCAAAAATACATTAAAAGACATGAAAAAACGTTGTTTTTAGGAATAAAATTGATACATAAGTATCATGAAAAATACATATTTTTAGCTATTTATTCTGTAAAATATAGTTGTAGCAAATATCAAAAGCTATTTAGCTACAGATATAGAGGAATATACTTTAATTTGTTGCAAACAACAATTTTTCACTGATAACTAGCTAAGATCATTGAAAACACAACATGTTATGGGTATATAGCGATATGATAAGTAAAACTACTTATATATATAGTATAGCACTACAGTTTACAAGAAACTATGAAAAACGTTTGAAATATACGGTTATATCACAATAAATAACCAATTACTCCTCAATTTATTAGCTTAATGTAATGTAAGCTACTTATCGGTGCAAATTAATCTAAAAAAAGTCTTGTATACTTCCATTTCTTGTAAAAAAGCTATATTTCACCGATAACTAGCTGAAATCATTGAAAACAACACATTTTGAGGATATAAAGAATTATAATAAGGAAAATTCTTTTTATTTATGATATAACACTACAATTTACAAGAAACTATGAAAAACACTTGTAATATACAATTGTATCATATCATTTAAATCATATATATACATTCCTACTCACCCCCATGACGAGCGGACATTAACTCCCTCACTAGGGGGAGGGAAAAACAAACCACCACTATACCAATTATGAAAGGGTGTTTGGTGGATAATTTCCACACTGGGGGCCGCCGAAAACTGAAGTTCCGCTTCAGGTGACATCACCCCAGGCCACATAGCGCCGGAACATTTGATTAGTGGTTTCGGCACTTTGGTCTTTAGCTATTTAAAAATTAACAGCTCTGATATAGGTACCAGTGAATATGCTGACATATACTTGATCGGGGGGAGAGTTATCTCCTGATGTTATAGTATTCCCAATATAGTAATCACCACTGGCCTCACATGGTTTTAGGAGCTCATAATTATCAGCGGGAAGTTCAGGGGGACCTAGATAGGAGACTAGTCTACACTCAGATCTATTATATTTATTGAGAGATTTGAGGTAATATTTGACTGCCTGTCTACCATGATGTATCCAAAATTGACACCCGATATCGGCTAATATTGTAGCCATTCCGCCATCTAATGAGTTCCTATGATATTCTTCCACCAACAATTTAGTAAGATGATGGCGTTTGGGAATTAGTATGGGATGGCAGGTGGTATTTGGAAGATCAGCTTTCAAATTTCGACCTCGACACCTAATTATGCCCTCATGATCAAGGTACAGACCTAATAATTTGGTCAATTTGTTCCTATGGGGGCTGGCTTAGTCCAAGAGCTGATATTCCCCAGGAAATACCTGCTTTTGTATTTATCTGATCCAAAACTTCAAAGGATCAGAGCTATCCCTTTTAATGGATTGGAAGACTAGATTAGTAGTCTTAACTTCATTCGTTTGCTCAATAAGGAAAACCTTTCTATGTCTATCACAGGATCTGGGATCAATTCAGGTTCCCTTATTATATCTTCAGATATGTCTGGCTGAGTGGAAACCTGTATAGGATCAATATTACACTCTTTCAGCCAAGTAGGGCCTTTAAACCATAATCCTGTATTTATTTTGAGGTTATTATTTCCTCGTGACACATTATTATTAGGATTTTCATTAGTGGCGATATATTCATTATGAACTGGAATACCACTTTCCTCTACTACCTCACTAATTGGTGTGGGCAAATAAGTGGTTCCAATTTTGGTAATTAGTAGGGGTTTTGCATGACTAGGAATACTCTCCTCTTGTTCGGCATGGTGAGTATGTGGGATGGGTCCCATTATTACCTTACCACCAGCGCTAGTGAACATTGAGACGTTATGAATTTTGATGACCTTCCTTAGGTAGCGCCCAAAATAATCGGCTCCTATTATTAATTGGAAAGGACCATCAACGTCTACGAAGGTATTGTATTTCTAACTAGTTTGACACCATTATCCCTCAGCATTTCAGCTGTGTCCTTTAGTCCATTAACAGTTAAACTGATACCAATATTATTTACTACAACAGCTACCCTACATTTATATCTTCCTAATTGGATTAAGGGTTGAACTATGTCAAAGGTTTGAGCCTCATTATTGGCGAGAAAATCTGATATGGCTAAATTCACTTTATTAATTATGGGTAGTTGTAATAATTCAACTATCTCCCTGCTTATGAAGGATCTTTGTGCACCACTGTCAAACATTGTCTTTACTATGACTGAATTACCATTATGGCACACCTTCAACTCGGCAGTTGGAACAGCTGCTGAATTACTCTTATTAGTGACTGCCATTTTAACTACTGTAGGGTCTGAGTTATTATCACTGTTAGGACAAAGAGCGATGTTATGAATAGATTGTTTACATTTCCTACAAGTTCTTAAGTTTATAGGGCATGCATTTGAAGCATGTTTACCACGGAGACAGGTTAGGCAATTACCAAGGCTCATTAACCTTTCAACTCTCGTGTAACAATCTGAATATATATTACATGTGGAGGGTGTATGTTCTCCCTCACATAAGACACAATTTATTATTTGTACTTCACTAGAAGTCGCCCTGGAATTAGGGATTGTATCTATTATTTGAGTAGGTCTAAGTGGTTTATTGGTAGGCTGAGAAGTTTGAATCTTAATTACAGGCTGTTTGATTTGCGTAACAGGCGCAGGATAAATACCCACTAACGAGGGATCTTTAAACTCTGAGGGTGGCTGATATAGCTGATTACCTTCAGGCGTAATAATCGTGATCTCCCTGTGGGGGGGTTCATGCTTAATACCTTGCAAACTTTGGGTTAAAGAAGCTATCGCTGTTGATGGAATATGAGCACACTCCAGTAATCCCTCATATTCAATTACTTTATCGAGATATCTTTGACATTCGTGTTCATGATTGATAACACATTGCTGAATCATTTCTTTATCCCCAGCTTGTCTTAATTTAACTTCTTATCGGAAGTAAGCCTCCTCGTATTTTTCCCATTGCTCATTTAACAATGGTAGACCTGTCTTTAAATTAATATAATCAATAGGAATTGACTTAATTGCGTCCTCACATTTATTATAAATTCGTGTGAGCATTGCTAACTTAGCTGATAATGAATGCTTAGCTAATTTCGCCATGATTTAGTTAATAACTGTCTAAGGAAATATTGAATGCAAGATTACGTCACTAAAAATCATTATTAGTTGATAAGTAATTATTATCTAAGTGGCGGTAGCGCCTAATCGGCCTAACAAGACGCGGAGCAAGGCGTATATAATTTCAACCACCACCTAACTACTACAACTAACTAGTACTACGCAACCTCTGATGCTATCTACTACCTGGCAGGTGGTAGTTGAACAGCCGAGTCATTCCTGACGCCGCGAAATACCCCGCCTCCAGCCTCATAACCAGCAATTGTGGTAGGCTCATAATTACGCCTCACTTAACGACCACCTTGAATTACATGAACATCAATATTCCTCACTCGGGGCACCAATATGGGAATTTATGTCACAAACATATATTTAATGTAAGTCTTACCTAATCAAAACCCTTGTTTTATCTCATCCCGACACAATACCCCAGCTAATCAACTAACTAGGATACTTATCGGTGGATAGTAGGGTTGAATTACGTAGGCTTGAATTAATACTGCCTGTCCAGTGATCCGAAGTGGTCAGCGCTTGATCGAAGCCGCCCGTGAATGACGAAGGTGGAAGCGTTATTGTGGTCGGCGTCAAGAGGTTTTCACACTATAGTCTATTCACTTAAGCTGGATTCCTGGGAGCGGCTCGATGCCTAGGCGAGTATGTAACGACGTCGCTGATTGGCTGATAGCCTCGGGCAGGGTGGCGATGGTGGTGGTACTTGCCTCGCCGCAACCCAAAACCCTTGCGTTGCCTCAGAAAAATATTCATATTTCTTGGCTTTACTCATCTCTTACACAAGATAGGCCTATTTTGTTTGCATCAGTAAATCAGGCAGTGATTGTTCAACAACAACACGCCATTCATAACTCAATAGGGTAAGAAATAAAGTCATGACTGACTATCACAAGAGTAGGCGGACTTTTAGGTTTTCAGTGCATTGAAATGTTGTACTCCTACCCGATATAACCAGGCTACCAGATAATAGTTATGAAAGCTGAGTTTACCATCGTGTTCATAATACATTGCTGCATATCATGAGCATAAAAAAAATACAGTAAGACGACACTAATATTAAGATAATTAAAGGAAAGTAAAAGAGTGTATAAACATTATTTCTTGCTTATTTTGCTTCAACTCGCTCTAACTCCATAAGTTTTGGTCACATTCAATTTTCAAGAACTGTTTCAAAATCCTTATACTTTTCCGCTTCCTGTGGTATGTAGCACGTACCAATAAGGAAAAGAGTAGGTGGTCAAAATGGCTAAGAAAGTTAAAACTACTACTGCAAACTGGCACAGTGACGGGTGAGCATTGCTCCCTATATAGGAGAGACTGTTTTCGGGAGAGCTATCAGAGGCTCCACCCGTCACGGCACCAGTTTGAAACAGTTTAACTTTCTTAGCCATTTTGACCACCTACTATTTTCCTTATTGGTACGTGCTACATACCACAGGAAGCGGAAAAGTATAAGGATTTTGAAACAGTTCTTGAAAATTGAATGTGACCAAAACATATGAAGTTAGAGCGAGTTGAAGCAAAATAAGCAAGAAATAATGTTTATACACTCTTTTACTTTCCTTTAATTATCTTAATATTAGTGAAGTCAACTGTAATTTTTTTATGCTCATGCAGCAATGTATTATGAACACGATGGTAGGCGTAGATTTCATAACTATTATCTGGTAGCTTGGTTATATCGGGTAGGAGTACAACATTTCAATGCACTGAAAACCTAAAAGTCCGCCTACTCTTGTGATAGTCAGTCATGACTTTATTTTTTACCCTATTGAGTTATGAATGGCGTGTTGTTGTTGAATAATCACTGCCTGATTTACTGATGCAAACAAAATAGGCCTATTTTGTGTAAGAGATAAGTAAAGCCAAGAAATATGAATATTTTTCTGAGGCAACGCAAGGGTTTTGGGTTGCTGCGAGGCAAGTACCACCACCATCGCCACCCAGCCGAGTCTATCAGCCAATCAGCGACGTCCTTACAAACTCGGCTAGGCAGCGAGCAACTCCCAGCCCAGGAATCCAGGCTTAAGTGAATAGACTATAGTAACTTGACGACGCGGTGAGATATTATAATTCTGTGTTGATTCTAACACGTCCTATTGTCTTTACACTATATGTACAAAATTAACGTATGTACAAAACTCTTCATTATAATTAGAGAAGAGATGTCACTCGATAGGGTCTGGAATAGTACTGACCTCTCCAAGGTGGGCGGCGGTGAAAGATCACCACCATGCCACGTGTACAAATTTCAGGTGGCTAGGGATCTAATGGGCGGCAGCCAATGAAGCCGCTACAACTAAGGTGCTAATTATTTAAGTTTCAAATGCTTAACATTACTGGGAATGTTCAATTATTCTATCCCAGCACTTATCACTTACTCAAATTACCTTAATTATAACCAATTACCATTTAAATTATATATATATACATTCCTACTCACCCCTATGACGAGCGGACATTAACTCCCTCACTAGGGGGAGGGAAAAACAAACCACCACTCTACCAATTATGAGAGGGTGTTTGGTGGATAATTTCCACAGTATCTATGTTTTTGGAGACTTTAATCATGATTTGTTAAAACATTATGATAGGTATATCTCTGAGTTTATCAATTTAATGTACTCTGTCTAATTTTTTCCTTTAATCACCAGACCGACCAGAGTAACAGGTGCCTCTGCCACTTTGATTGACCATATTTGGGTGTCGCAACCAGAAACAAACATTAACAATTATATAATACAGACAGATATCACAGACCACTTTCCAGTCGTTTCTTAGTTCACAGATCACAGTACAGGTAAATGCAAGCAAGTATATATCAACAAAAGAGTCTTAACACAGACTGCGTTACAGAACATTAGTAATGATCTTGCAGAGGTAAGTTGGAACGATGTCTTAGAAGCAAACTGCCCAAATAAGTCCTATGATTTTTTTTCTTCAATAAATTTGATAATATATTTCAGAAACATTTCCCTATAAGAAGAATTAGAATTAATGCAAAGAAAGAACGAAGTCCATATGTTACATCAGCTTTGCGAAACAGCATAAAAGAAAGAAAATGGTTAGAGCGACTAGCAAGTAAATGACCTTTAACATATAGAGAACAATACAGACACTACATAAATAAATTAACATAAATATTAAGAGCAGCGAAAAATAAATATCACAGAGATATGTTAAAGGAAAACCAAGGTAACCCTAAATCTCATTGGAAATCTATAAATTCAATACTTGGTAGAAACTCTTACTGAAATGATCACACAATTGAGTTAAAACCATTCTCTCCTGACACTTCAAATATATTTAATGATCATTTCTTAAAAATTCTAAACAGCCATGAAGATATACCAAATGAAGATTACCATCGCTATTTGAAGGATCCTCCTGTATTCTCAATGTATCTACCTCCAGCAAACTATAAGGAAATAGATGACTATTTGCGCACCCTTAAAACTGATACACCTGGATATGACTATATATCTCCCAAAATTATAAGACAAACATCCACAATATTATCTACACCTTTGACTCACATCATCAACCTTACTTTAAAAACTGGAATCTTCCCGAACAAATTAACGGCAAAAACGGCAAAAGTTATCCCTATACACAAGACAGGTAGCAGGAGTGATATCAACAACTATCGACCTATATCAATACTGCCAGCATTTAGCAAAATATTTGAAAAAGCTATATCCACTCGCATGAAAAACTCTTTGGAGAACAATAACCTACTCTCTGTATATCAGCATGGTTTTCGTGCTAACCATTCAACAGAGTCTGCAATACTACAGTTTACCAATAACATATATAACTGCTTGGAAAGAAAATTACATGTTATAGGAGTTTTTATGGATTTGTCAAAAGCGTTTGATACAATAAATCATCACATACTACTGGATAAATTAAAGCAAATAGGAATCAGAGGTGTGCCACTGAAATTATTTGAAAATTATGTTACCAATAGGTCACAGGCTATATACTGCAGCACAAAATATTCTTGCTTTAACTCTATATCTGCAGGTGTACCACAGGGGTCAATTTTAGGACCAACACTTTTTCTTATATACATTGATGATATAGTAAATGCCAGCTCCAAATTTAGATTTACCATATATGCCGATGATACAAACTTGCTGCTGGAAGATAATGATATACACAGTCTCCATTCAAATCTGATTACAGAGTTACATTTAATAAATGATTGGATAAAAGTAAACAAACTAAGACTCAATATAACCAAAACTAATTCTATTATTTTTCAAAACCGGTCCATAAAAAATCACATTCCTCCACTATTGCTTGACGGTAAAAATCTACAATGTGTAGCCCATACAAAATTTCTTGGTGTCATTATTGATGAAAATCTGAATTGGAACCTTCATATAGATAGCATATATTCAAGACTCTCTAGAATGTGTGGTATATTGTATAAAGTCCGTAATTATCTAACAGCTGAAGCCATGATAAGTATTTACTACACCCTGTGTTACCCCCATCTCATTTACTGTGTGCCTATATGGGCTTGTACTTGGCCTTCTTTCCTAAGAAAATTTAAAGTAATACAAAACAAAATTTTTAGATGCATATTTTTTATGGGTAAATTTGATTCAACAGCTACTTTATATTCAGACAATAAACTTCTAGATTTTTTTAATATTCATAAATGTTTTGTTCTTTACTTCATGTTTAATTTTTTTTTAAATGCTCCAGGTACTTCTATTTATAAATTTGTAGAATCAACGCATGGAACCAGAGGAAGCAATAGGAATTTAGTATGTCCACAGCTCCGTACAACACTCTTTAAGAACAGCATAGTTTGCTTTGGTCCTCAACTATGGAATGCTCTGCCTACACCCATAAAACGACTTACTAATAATATCAGCTTTTTTTAATTCAAGAGGAGAGTAAAAAATAATTTCATTGTCCTTCAGACCTCACAAACATTCCACGAGTGATAGGTAGAATATGTATTTCATATACATTTAAGATGCCATACATGTATACATGTATAGTATTTATGTATGTAGTTTGGTTTGTGGTGATCATAGTGTAATATTTTCATAGTCATAGTAGTAGTATTATATATATAAAGTATGTATTGGATAGCATAGGTTACGCAAGTTATTATTTAGAATTTTTCATGTAAATGTATATGTATTGCATCTATTTTGATGAATGAATGATCGTATATATGCGTGTGTGTGTATGTATATGTATGTATGTGTGTGTGTGCATATATGTGTATATGTGTGTATATGTGTGTATGTGTGTATATGCATATGTGTATGTGTGTATGTGTATATGTATGTATATATGTATATATATATATATATTTTGTTTTTTTGCTTCACGTTACAAAGTAGTATATTTTTACTACATAAACAAACAGCCAACTGATTCTGCTCAGCACATATAACTTATATCTGAACATGTCTGTCAGGGAGCCTTGGCTCGACAGACTGTGCCAACGACCACTTGTTATGTAATTACTGAATGGATATATTTACTAGTAATGGCAATAAACTTTACTTACTTACTTACTTACTTACTTACACACACACGCACACATAAAATAACTCGATGAATCTATCTATCTATCTAGGTTTCACATGTCTGACCCGTCTACCCATAGAAAAGAATATTGTATCGCCATTTTCGACTCCACCCATCAACCCCCTTCGAAAAAGACTGGTGGTTGCCAAACAGACGTGGGCGCCATATACAAATAGTCCAACACTCTGTCTCTCTCTCTCTCTGTCTTCTTGGTACAACTTGATTTTCAGTGAGCGTGGCATGTATTTTATCTCCTACCTCTTTTTTGTTCCTCCCACATTCTACAAAATCTTTCCCGTGATGGCTATAAATGGCAGGGTTACATTTTCCACCGAACTTCTTTTTTTCTCTCCTTTCTTCTTCCCAGCCACGTGCGAGGAATGATTGAGGTAAGTAAACCTGATCTTATTTTTCTGACTCCCACTTCCCTTCTCCCTCTCTTTCCTCTTTATGTCTCCTTATCCCTTAATTCTTCTCTTTGCCTTTCATTCCTTACGCTGCTTACCTTTCATTCATTCCTCTTCTCTTTTTACATTTCCCGCCCTATATATTTTGTTCTATTCCTCAGTTTTTTCTTTTTTTCTCATACTCCGATATTCTTCATCATATATTATTCTTATACCTTACATTTTTTTCTATTTTTCAACTTTCATTGCCTTCTTTTCTTTCCATTCGTCTCCTACCTTCCTATTTCTTCCCTCCCTTCTATCCTCACATCTGTATTACTAACTTTTTTGTATTATTCATCTATATACATTTTCTGTGTATTTGAATATCGCTTTTACATGTAGGTTTTTTTGGGGGGGAGGGGAAGGAAATTGTTTTATTTAGTAGTTGTAGTAGATTTTCTTATCTTTCCTCCTTCATATCTTTAATTTATTTATAGCTGTGTCAACCAATTAGAAAGAAAGAGATTAGCTGTTACGAGCAGGTTAGGAGAGAGAGAAAAAAAAATAAAGCAGTCAGACGCACATGAATACACGAAGGAGAGAAAAATTGTATGCAAATGTCTTTTTTTATATACTATCAAATTTTATAATATGGAAAAAGAAGCAGATTTTTTCCTGTGTCCTAGTCTCTTATGCTCATACATGACGTCCCTGCCTTGTTCACCTGACCTTAACTTTTTCCTGTACCCCCACTTTTTCACTTGTAGATTAGGTTGTTTAGCTCCTTCTATTTGATTTATCCTTTGTATTTATTTCTATGTTCCGTCTTTCTCTCCCTCTTCCTCTTTCTCGTATTCTTTCATTATCATTATCGTTATCAGCATCATCTCCAACATCCATCACAATCATTCATATTAATCATATCTATAATAATATAAGCGAAAGTGTGTGTGTGTGTGTGTGTGTGTGTTTGTGTCTGTCTGTCCGCGATAAGTGCCGCCCCCTGTGGCGGAATCCCATTATATGTCACAGTTTTGGAATCAGGTTGACCAGGGGAAGGTTTTAAGCTCACTTATAGGATGATCCGATCAGTTTTTTTATATTGTTTTAGCAGCCTATTAGCGAGAACTGTGAAGAAAAAAAGTGGGTTGCGAGAATTGAGGAAACCTTGATGTAGGGTGATGGGTAATAGGTGAGTGAATGGGTGGGGTGATGGGTAATGGGTGTGGGGTGATGGTGAGTGAATGGGTGGGGGGTGATGGGTGAGGGAATAGGTGGGGGGTGATGGGTAACGGGTGAGTGAGTGGGTGTGTGGTGATGGGTAATGTGTGAGTGAATGGGTGTGTGGTGATGGGTAATGGGTGAGTGAATGGGTGGGGGGTGATGGGTAATGGGTGAGTGAATGGGTGGGGGGAATACATACATTTCAGGAAGGTTAGAAGGGGCTATCGGGAGGTTTTTTGGTGGGCCGGGGGGGGGGTAATGGGTTATCTGGAGTGTTTGGTTTCGGCCCACCAAACACAGGTGGGGGGCCAAGGCCCCCAATAGCCCCCCGCAGGGCTACCCCAAAAAGTCCGCTGGAGGGCACCCTTGCTTTCAGGGGAAATTTTAGAAGAAGGGTTTGGGAAAAGGGTTGGCGTTAATACATACATTTCTACCCCTGATTTCGGGAAAGTTGGAGAAGGGGCTATTGGAGGGGGGCTGTTTTTGGGGTGGGCCGAAAGGGGGGCCCGACAGCCCACAGGTGGGGGCTGAAGGCCCACCAATAGCCCTCCGAGGAGCTAGCCAAAAAAACCCGCCCGGCGGGCGGCTTTGCGGCTATTTAATAATTAATATATTCTTTTCCCTTTTTTTCCCTTTTTCTTCATCTTTCCCTCCTTCTGTCACTGTCTTGCCCAAACCACACACACACACACAAACACCACACACACACCACACACACCACACACACAACAAAACCCACCACCACACACACACCAACAACACACACACCACACACACAAACAAAACACACCCCACACACACACACCACCACACACCCAACAACAACACACACACACACACACAAACAGTTGGCGTGTGTGACCGGGAAAAGCCGAAAAACCAAAAACTCAGTGGCGGGGAGCACTGAAGCAGAACTTTTTCTGTCTCCTCTTATTTCCCCCCCCCATTTAATTTTAAACCCAAAGCTTGCTTTTTTCCCGTATATGGTGCCAAATGACATCACTTGCTCTCGTGCCCCACGCCTTGAATTTTCCAAATTTTTTTCTACCTTGGCTTCGACTTCAAGTACTCTTTTTACTAAATTTATCTGGCTGATACTCTCACCAAAATCCTCTGATATGTAAAATTTTTCGATACTTAACATAAAAAGGGGAAAAGGGGACATTCATCCATTTTCCTTTAGTGAAAATTTCCCCCCTTCTTTTTTGGGTTAAAAGTTCCCCCACCAGCTTTGGCTATCATTTCTTCACTGACCAACCTGGTGAAAAGCCTACAACTTTTCTATCCTCCAAGCCCCCTAGAGCAGCTTTTCAGCCCCCTACCCGTTTTCCCCGCCCCGCCTTGGAGACACGCCCAAATTCTTGATTTTTCCCTGACTACAACCCCTTCTGCTTACTTTTGGGGAAAAATATTCTCTCCGTTGGGTTTCCTCCGATCACAATTTTTATTTCTGTAACCTTCCCTTGCTCCGGTCCCGTTCGGGACCCCCCCTTTAAGTGGAGGTGCTTCTGGCATTTCAACTCAGCCAAGTTTGGGGGAAGCCCAAAGGCATTTACTACTCGATTTTCCAGGGGAATAATATGCCTTCCATTAAAGACCCATCTTTTGTGCAGGGGGCCAAAACGAGGTCTTGTCTCTGGCATGGGGCCCCGAAAATTCCACTTTTACTTTCTCTAATCCAAGGCCCTCAACCTTGGTTTTTTAACTTTTTTGTTCTCATGCTGTCCGAGATAGGGGGGTGGCTCACAAACCTTTCCAAGCTCCATTCCTGAAACTAATGCCCTTTATTTTTTCTGCCCGCAATCATCCCAAATCTTTACTTAAACTTACCAAAAAACTCTTTTTTAATAGCAAATGTCAAAAATCTTTCGAATCAAAGTCTCTCGTAAATTTGGCATCTAGTAATAACATCCTAACAATTTTTTTTCCCTCATCTTTCCCTCCTAGCTTCCCCCAGATGGCTCCAAGTGTTCTTTATTCTAAAGCGAACTCTTCGTCAAACTTTTGCAAAAAATTTTCCCCTCTGGCGATGTAGGGGCTTTTTCCTCCTTCTCCCCACCCTCTGACTATATTATGCCTGTCATTAAAGTCCTTCGTAATGATTTTTTTCTTTCCCCTTTTTTTGGCCTAGACCCTGGAAGGCCCTTCGGTCCTGAGGGAAAGTCCCTCCTATTTTCTCAAAAACTGTGCTTCTGTGTTTTGCACCTTGCCGGGTTTTCAAATTTTTCCGTCTTTGTTTTACTTCCACCTTTCCTTTTTTGCTGGAAGTTTGCTCACACCCAAACCCTGTTCCTAAGAAGGGTGACCCTTTTAATTTCAATACCGTCCATAGCTTTGACTTCCCGCCTTTCTTAAGTTTTTGAATCTATAATTTAAAAAAAAAGAAGATTTTTAAGCATATATTGCTACAATTTCTATTGATCGTCAGTACGGTTTCCTAAAGGGCGATCTACTGGCGATCTTCTAGCTTTCCTAACTGAATCTTGGGTTTCCCTTTAGGGGTTTCGGTGGAAATTTTTTTTCTGTTGCCCCTTGACATATCACAAGCTTTTGAAAGAGTCTGGCCCCAAAGTTTAATTTCCCAAAATACCCTCATTCGGTTTCATCTTCTTCTGTACCCCTTCATTTTAAAATTTTTTTACAAACCGTTTCATGCAGCCTACTGTAGAGGACATTGTTCTTCTCCAAATCTTTCAATAGTGGTGTTCCCCAGGGTTTTGTCCAATCATCCCCCTCTTTCTATTTTTTATTTAAAGATCTTCTAAGTCTAACTCAAAGCCCTATCCCCTCGTACGTTTTAGATTACCCTGCATTTTTTAACGTGTTTAAAAGACGTCCAACTCAACAGGAAAAGTGATTTTTACGGAGAATGCCCTGACGCCTAACTTTGTTTTCTATAATTTCGATTGGGGCAAAAAACCCTTTTTTTGGTTCAATGCCTCAAAAAAAACCCCAATTTTTTACCTATCTACCGACAAAAAACCTTCCGATAACTATCCCCTCTTCTTCAGTGACACTCAACGTTCCTTCCTTTACTAAAAATTTTTAGGGAAACTAAAAAAGAAAAAAAATTTCACATTCATTTTTGCCAAAACAGCTTTAAAAAGTTGGGTGTTTCGTGGGTCTGCGCCTTTTTCTTCCCCTCCCAATTGCTTGCTCTCTTAAAGGGGCCTTATCGCCCCTGTAGGAGTAAGTTTCCCCATGTTTGGGGGGAGGATTTCCCCTCATATAGCCTCCTAAAAAAGGGTTGAGTCAAAAAGCTTTTTGTTCATAACTCCTTTTTGACTGACTGTCTTCAATCTTTAAATCACCGCCGCAATTTTTTTCTCTTGCTCTCTTCTACCCTTTTTCATGCTCACTGCTCTTTGAACTTGCTAACTGCAGCCCCCCCCCACTCCCGCGGCCTCGTGCACAAAGACTTTCTACTCTTTCATCCCATTCTGTCCATCTTCCAATGCAGGAGTTAATCAGATCTTTTCTCTTTCATCCCTTTCATGGTAAAAACTCTGGAACTCTTTTGTTTCTATTTTTCCCCTTTCCCATGGGCTTAAATCTTTTCAAAAAAAGAGTAACAAGACACCTCCCGAACTAAATTGGGG
>JACEEZ010002683.1:89376-96876 GCA_016584305.1 Chionoecetes opilio
TATATATATATTTATATATATATATATATATATATATATATATAATATTATATATATATATATATATATATATATATATATATATATATATATAATATATATATATATATATATAATATATATATATATATATATATATATAATATATATATATATATATATATATATATATATATTATATATATTATATATATATATATATATATATATATATATATATATATATATATGATATT
This sequence comes from Chionoecetes opilio, assembly GCA_016584305.1. Classification (NCBI taxonomy): domain Eukaryota; kingdom Metazoa; phylum Arthropoda; class Malacostraca; order Decapoda; family Majidae; genus Chionoecetes; species Chionoecetes opilio. The sequence goes on from JACEEZ010002683.1 coordinate 89,613, forward strand.
ATATTATATATATATATACCTAATGTGTTTTTTACGTTTGTTGTATTTAACATGTAGTATAGTTTAGCAACGATGTATATGTACGTTAATGGATTATAGCCAAACATGCAGCACACACACACACACACACACACACGGGTACTGTGATAGGTGGGGATTACAAGTGAACGTTGACAAATCTAAAGTTCATATTTTTTCGAGAGGGAAAGTAAGAAGGTTCAAAACATTTAAGTTTGGGAATGAAGATATAGAAGTAGTGCATGAGTACGTATATTTAGGAACTAAGTTTAACTATAATGGGTCATTTTTTATGGCTAAAAATAAGCAGATAGTCCAGGCAAAAAGGGCTATGTATGGGATGTTTAATAAAATCATTAAATTTAATCTACCACTTGACGTTAGTATAGATCTCTATGAAAAATTAATTGTACCAATTATGTTGTATGGGTGTGAGGTCTGGGGTTTTGAAAACAATAGGCAGTTAAAGATAACATGTAATAACTTTATGAGGAGGTTGTTGGGAGTGAATAAATCAACACCGCTGTGTATGATTTATGGTGAACTTGGGGTTAAATCAATAGAGGAGTATATTGATAACAGGATTATTAATTGTTGGTTTAGAATTGCAAATGGAGATAACAACAAAATATCATCAATACTATCTATGTTTGTTAAACAATTGTATGAACAAAACATCTATAGATCTCGTTGGATTATGAAGGTAAACCATTTGTTAAATAGTTGCCGTATGACCAATGTTTTTATTAGTGTAAATGATGTTAATGGTAATTGGTTAAAGGAAGCTTTCAAGCTAAGGTGTAACGACATTTACAAACAAACGTGGAAGAAGGAAACTCACAATAATCTAGTTTGTGTCAATTACAGGATTATGACTGAAAATAAGGAAATGCAAAGTTATCTGATGAAACTACCATCTAAATATTCCAGGACATTATGTAAATTTAAGTGTGCTAATCATCGTTTACCGATTGTGAGAGGCAGATATAATAATATTAGAATTGATGATCGTATATGCACCCACTGTAATATGAATGACGTAGGAGACGAATGTCATTACCTTTTTAAATGTACTTTCTTTCATAATGTTCGAAAGCTGTATGTAAAACCTTACTACTATGTATTCTCTAATACATATAAAATGACAGAGCTATTTGGCAGTAAAAATTATAAAGTGCTTTTAAACTTAGCAAAGTTTTTTGTAGAAATTACAAGACATTTTAAGTAGAGCTGTTCCTATCTTCTAGAAATTAGATTTGCTTATCTGTGTTTGCTATCTATTACGTTATTAAGCTATTATGTTAACTATTACGCTATTAAGTCTAGTTACTTGTTTTTTTTTTTGTTTGTTTTTCTTTACCAGGGTCAATACGTATATTTATTACTCATTGGAAACTCTAATACCCCGTTCGGGGTCTGTATTGAGTTAATAAACCTTTAAACCTTTAAACCTTTAAAAATTTTAAACACACACACACACACACACACACATAGAATACCTCAATGAATCTATATATCTATCTATCTAGGTTTCACATGTCTGACCCGTCCCCCCACAAAAAATAATTTTGTATCGCCATTTTCGACTCCACCCTTCGAAAAAACAGTGGTGGTTGCCAAACAGACGTGGGCGCCAAATACAAGTAGTCCGACTCTCTCTCTCTCTCTCTCTCTCTCTCTCTCTCTCTCTCTCTCTCTCTCTCTCTCTTTGTCTCCCCTCTTTTCTCCCCTCTCTCTCTCTCTCTCTCTCATCTCTCCCCTCTCTCTCTCTCTCTCTCTCTCTCTCTCCTCTCTCTCTCTCTCTCTCTCTCTCTCTCTCTCTCTCTCTCCTCTCTCTTCTCTCTCTCTCTCTCTCTCTCTCTCTCTCTCTCTCTCTCTCTCTCTCTCTCTCTCTCTCACTCTCTCTCTCTCTCTCTCTCTCTCTCTCCCCTCTCTCTCTCTCTCTCTCTCTCTCACTCTCCTCTCTCTCTTTCTCTCTCGCTCTCTCTCTCTCTCTCTCTCTCTCTCTCCTCTCTCTCCCTCCTCTCTCTCTCTCTCTCTCTCCTCTCTCTCTCTCTCTCTCTCTCTCTCTCTCTCTCTCTCTCTCTCTCTCTCTCTCTCTCTCTCTCTCTCTTCTCTCTCTCTCTCTCTCCCCTCTCTCTCTCTCTCCTCTCTCTCTCTCTCTCCTCTCTCTCCTCTCTCTCTCTCTCTCTCTCTCTCTCTCTCTCTCCTCCCCTCTCCTCTCTCTCCTCTCTTTTTTCTCTCTCTTCTCTCTCTATCTCTCTCTCTCTCTTTTTCTCTCTCTATCTTTTTCTCTCTCTATCTATCTATCTATCTATATATCTCTCTCTCTTCTTGGTACAAATTGATATTCAGTGAGCATGGCATGTATTTTATCCCTACCTCTTTTTTGTTCCTCCCACATTCTACAAAATCATTCTCGTGATGGCTATAAATGGCAAGGTTACATTTTTCCACAGAACTTTATTTTCTCTCCCCTTTCTTCTTCCCTGCCATGTGCGAGGAATAATTGAGGTAAATCTGACCTTACTTTTCTGCCTCCCACTTCTTTTCTCCTTCTCTTTCTTTCATGTCTCCTTATCCGTACATTAATCTCTTTGCCTTTCATTCCTTACGCTGCTTACCTTTCATTCATTCCTCTTCTCTTATTACATTTCCCGCCCTATTTATTTTGTTCTATTCCTCAGTTTTTTTCATTTTTCGCATACTCCCATATTTTTCATCATATATTATTGTTAACCTTACATTTTTTTCTATTTTTCAACTTTCCTTGCCTTCTTTTCTTTCCATTCGTCTCCTACCTTCCTATTTCTTCCCTCCCTTCTATCCTCACATCTGTATTACTAACTTTTTTGTATTATTCATCTATATACATTTTCTGTGTATTTGAATATCGCTTTTACATGTAGGTTTATTTTGGGGGGGAAAGAGGCAGGGAATTGTTTAATCAGTAGTTGTAGAAATATTTCTTATTTTTCCTCCTTCATATCTTTAATTTATTTATACCTGTGTCAACCAATTAGAAAGAAAGAGATTAGCTGTTACGAACAGATTAGGAGAGAAAGAAAAAAATATAGCAGTCAAACGTACATAAATACATGAACGAGAAAGATTGTATGCAAATGTAATGTTTTTATACTATCCAAGTTAGTAGTATGGAAAAAGAAGCAGATTTTGTCCTGTGTCCTAGTCTCTTATGCTCATACATGACGTCCCTGCCTTGCTCACCTGACCTTAAATTTTTCCCGTACCCTCACTTTTTCACTTGTAGATTAGGTTGTTTAGCTCCTTCTATTTGATTTATCCTATGTATTTATTTCTATGTTCCTTTTTCTTCCTCTCCCTCTTCCTCTTTTTCGTACTCTTTCATCATCCTTATCGTTATCACCATCATCTCTAACCTCCATCACAATCATTATTCTCTTCCTTCTTTTCCTTTTCTTCCTATTTCCCTCCTTCTGTCACTTGTCCTTACCCTACACACACACACACACACACACGCGCACACACATACACACACACACACACACACACACACACACACACACACACACACACACACACACACACACACACACACACAACACACACACACCACACACACACACACACACACACACACACACACACACACACACACACACACACACCACACACACACACACACACACACACACACACAACACACACACACACACACACACACACACACACACACACACACACACACACACAAACACACGCAACACACACACACACACACACACACACACACACACACACAGACACACACACACACACACACACACACACACACACACACACATCCCTGAGTCAACAAGATGAAGGGTAATACGGTAGAGGGAGGGAAGAGGACAGGTTAGGAGGAGTGAGAAGGGAGAAGTATTAGATGGAAAAGGAGGAGAGAGTGAGCTGAGGGGATTCAGGTTGATGATGGAGGAGGGGTAAGTCAGGGAGAAGGAAGAGGAGGGGGATAGGAAGGAGAAGGAGGAAGAGGAGGAATAAGAGAAGAAGCAATTAGTGGATTAGAAAAGTGACACATTGATACAGTAAAGCCAACATGAAAAATATGATCTAAGCTTTTGACATGACAAATAGATGACATATATATATATATGTCATCTATTTGTCATGTCAAAAGCTTAGATCTTAAAACTCTTCTCTCTCTCTCTCTCTTCTCTCTCCTCTCTCTCTCTCCTCATCTCTCTCTCTCTCTCTCCTCTCTCTCTCTCTCTCTCTCTCTCTCTCTCTCTCTCTCTCTCTCTCTCTCTTCCTCTCTCTCTCTCTCTCTCTCTCTCTCTTCTCTCTCTCTCTTTTCTCTCTCTACTATTATATATATATATATATATATATATATATATATGTCTAGAGAGATAAATAAGATAAGATACTTTGATCCTATCTAGACACTTTGCAAGTAACAACTACTAGGTTATTGACTATACAAAGCGCCGCGCCACCACACCAGGACGAATTTGATGGACTCGAACCGCTGACCGAATGGCGCAGGGATTCTGCAACACCAGTCCGTGATTCTACCAACCACACCACCCTGGCGGGTTGTCTAGAGAGAGAGAGAGAGAGAGAGAGAGAGAGAGAGAGAGAGAGAGAGAGAGAGAGAGAGAGAGAGAGAGAGAGAGGGGCAAAAGTTAAAAAAAAAAAAGGGGAAAAAGTAGGGTAAACACCAATCGCTGGAAAGAAACGGTGGTGAGAGAGAGAAAGAAAAAAAAGAAGCAGAAGAAAGAAAAGTAAGGTGGTGCTGGTGGTTGTGTTGACATTTTCCCATACCTCCTTACCTCCGTTCCCTCTCGCCGCTGGATGAGGTTGTCACCCGAGCTCACTGACAGGGAGATAATAAGTTGTTCCCCTCCCCCCCTCCCCTCCCTCCCTCCCCTTGTTTCCCTCTTCTCTCCCCTCGCTTCCCTCTTCTCTCCCCTCGCTTCCATCTCCTCTCCCCTCGCTTCTCTCCTCTCTCCCTCTACGGTTCAGTAGCTAGTTTTTGTATGTGTGTGTCAAGTCATTTCGTGTTTCGTGTCATCATTGCTGCTAGAGTGCTAGAACTGCTGGTTCCTTTTCAGAGGCGCCGAACCCTAACGAAAACCTCTGCACACTGGCCGAACCCCTAAAATATGTGAAGACAAAAAATATGAATACAAAAATTTCAGAAATGTTGTTTCAAAATTCAAGAAATATTTGAATAATAAGAAGAATACATTTTGATTTAATTTATGCAAAATTTAGAGTAAAACTGCCTCAAAATTCAAGTTTTTATTTGGATAATAAGAAGGAAGGAAGGAAGGAAGAAAGAACTCTGAAGCAGTGGCATATATAGGTCCTCGAAAAGGGGGGGCACAGAGGTGAATCCAGGATTGTTTTAGGACGGGGTTTGGCGAGCGAAGCGAGTATCTACAGCTGGGTGGTCTGAGGAGGGGTCAGGAATTTTTTTTTGAAAATCAAGCATTTTTAGGGGCATTTTGAGGCCTCATGAGGGATATTTTGCAGTTTTTTGATATTCAATGACAAAACGAAGCCGTGCCCCCCATACGTATACGCCACTGCTCGGAAATGGAAGAGGCGGGCGAGCACACGCACTTATACACACTTGCACATGACTCCTTCCACCGCGGTGCTTAAATTTACGTTGATTTCGCGTATAGTTTACTCAGGTGAATAATCTCAATCAATCATTGGGGGCATACGCCTGGGGGGCGCGTCGCATCACCCACCCTACGTCGACACTCCCGGGGGTTACCGCGCGCGAGTCCCCATGCAGGCTCCCTTCCCATAGCAAGCAACTCTCGACAGGAAACATCAACTTGCCCCAGCCACGAGCATTGTGGGCGCCTTCTTGGCCTCCTCCACGCCGGATGGTCTCTTACATATACAACCCGATGGTAAGGATCGGTTTCAGGGTAGCGTGCCATATGCCCATATAGCCGAAGTTGGCGCTGACAGACTATGCGAGTAATAAGTCTAGATTCAGTCTCACGGTGCAATCGCTGATTTGACACGTAATCATCCAAGCGATACTCCATGAATATGTGAAGAGACTTATTTCCAAAGGCATCGATTCGCCTCTTCAAGTCGCTATTTAGTGTCTATGTCTCACAACCATGGAGTAAGACAGGGATCACAAGCGATTTAAAAATCCGGATCTTTGTCTTCCTGCACAGGTACCGACAAAGTCAAATACTCGTGCTGAGCGAGTCCATAACACCGTGGGCTATGCCAATCCACCGTAAGACTTCTTGACGTGACCCGCCATCATTATGGACTGCGCTACAAAGGTATGTAAAACTTTCCAAGATCTCAATGTCCTCGCCGCACGCATGAACAGACTGTACTGTTCCATCTAGTAGGCCTCCAAACACCTGGACCTTGGTCTTGAGGCAGAAGACCTCAAATCCCAAGGCCTTTGCCTTCTCGTGCAGTGCCTCGAGAGCCATCACCAGGACCTCCTGCGACTCAGCAAAGATTACTGCATCATCGGCAAAAACAAGATCAGTAATCTTGATGTTGCCGAGGGATGCTCCACAATCACTTTGAACTACAACTTTGCCGAATACCCAGTCCATGCAAGTGTTGAAAAGTGATGGGGACAGGACGCACCCTTACCTCACTCCTGTATTCACAGGAAAGAAGCTGGATAGATCTCCCCCACACATCACAGCTCGCTCAGTCCCAGAGTACAGGATTGCTGTGGCCATCAAAAAATCCATTTGATCAAAGAGGGAGAGTCACTGGTGGGCAAGCAGCGTCTCTAGACGGTACGCGTAGCCGCGCAAAAATAGTGTTCAAAATTGAACACGACAAGATAGTTTGCGGACATATTTGCGTTTGCTGAAGTGCTTCCGCAAATGCAAATCCGCAAACATTTACACTTCCGCAAATCCGCAAACGAATTCGGACTTCCGCAATTTGCGGAAGTTGCGGTTTGCGGAAGTGTTTGCGGAAGTGCTCACCTCTGGTGTGTGTGTGTATGTGTGTATGTGTGTGTGTGTGTATGTGTGTGGGTGTGGGTGTGTGCGAATGCGTACGTGCGTGCGTGCGTGTGTGTGTGTGTGTGTGTGTGAAGTCAGATGTCTTGATTCACTTGTGGAGTTACACAGGGGTCAGTCCTCGGCCCCATACTCTTCCTCATACACATCTCCGACATCAACAAACATGTTCAACACTCGTCCGTCGCCTCCTTCGCAGATGACACCCGTGTGTTAAAGGAAGTGTC
>JACEEZ010002683.1:101876-106619 GCA_016584305.1 Chionoecetes opilio
TTCAAAATCTGTAAATTCCTCGTGCTCTCAAAACACAACTGTTGATCAGCAGACGACGCACCATGGGTCGGCGACGTCACAACAGTAAGCCTCCCAGCCCTCCTGATACAGATGCGCGGAGACTCTGAGAAAAATGTAGTACTTTTGGAGTTTTGGGTGTTTCTTATATATTTTTTGTGCGATGTGGCATGTACTTGCATCCTGTGTGGGTGCAGCGTGGGGGCTGTGCCTTTACCGAGAGCTTAGCACCCATTTGCAAACTGTGGGGCGACGATATATGTGTGCAGATGTGTGCAGCGGCGGGAAGCGGCGAGGAGCGGCGGGTAGTAGCAAGGCCACCGAGATGAGAGGGCTGCAGTACCCTGGCTACTACCAGCCGCTCCCCGTCGCTCCAAAGGTCTGCACACATATATCGTTGCCGTGTGGGTTGTGAATGAGTGCTAAGCTCTCGGTAAGGGCACGGCTTTCTTGCTGTGCCCATGCAGGATGCAAGTATGTGCCGTGTCGCACAAAAAATATACCAGAAGCACCCGGGATTCTAAGGGTACTGTATTTTTCTCTGAGTCTCCGTGTGTCTGTGTCGGGCGGGGCTGGGAGGCTTACCTCTTGTGACGTCGCCAGCAAGTTTCGCGCCACGGCTGGAATGTGGCTGTTGTTTTTCCCGCGCTTTCTACAAAAGTCATGTTTTTAGGGAAATAAGGCGTGAAAATGAATAATTTGTTGTGGATTAGGTATTTTGAATGAACATACAACATAATTATGCAAAGAAAAAATGGGTCTGGACGATTACTTTAAAGCCATGTATTTATTATTTTTTATTTTCTATTTCCAAGACAACGCTCAACTTTGTCCTCACTTCTTCGCTTGTAGATTAGGTTGTGTAATTCCTACTATTTGATGTATCCTTTGAATTAATTTTCAATGCTCCTCCTTCCTCTCCCTCATTTTCCTCTCTCCTCGCTTCCTTACCTCCCCTCACTTCCCTCTTCCCTCCCCTCGCTTCCCTCTTCTCTCCCTTCGCTTCCCTCTTCTCTCCCCTCGCTTCCCTCTTCCCTCCCCTCGCTTCCCTTTTCTCTCCCCTGGCTTCCCTTTTCTCTCCCCTCGCTTCCCTCTTTTCTCCCCTCGCTTCCCTCTTCTCTCCCCTCGCTTCCCTCTTCCCTCCCCTCGAATCCTTCTTATCTCCCCTCGCTTCCCTCTCCCCCTCCAGCGCGGGGCAGTCATGGGGATGAGGGACAAAGGCGCGTCCTAACCTAGCGGCACCTCCTCTGTGTGGCTGTATTCCTAGTTCTTATCCTTCTGGATACTGATAAAAATACAATGAAAAAAATAGATAAAGGGCGTTTCTATTTTGTTTTTCGGGGGAGCTATACATTTCGGTAGATTCTCGTAAAGAATGATTAAGTGAGATGTATATAGTGAGATGTTATACGTCGTAGATAATAGAGGTTTATGTTATATTGTTTTTTTCTTCTATTTATCATTTTGTTGATTTATTTTTGCGGTTTAGTAGCGAGTCTTGTTTTTCGCTTGTTTCGTGCACTGCTCATTGCGAAGGCGAAGCAGATGACTGAAATTTGTAAAAAAATAAAAAAGTGTGACAAAGTGTGAAAGTGTGTGACAAAATGTGTAAATGTGTAACAAAGTTTGTAGGTGTGTATCGAAAGTTGCGTTTGGACAGGCTTTCATTAGTTGGTTTTAGAGCGGCAGTGTGAGAGGAGGAGGCGCTAATGGACCTGTCTGCCCATCACCACTACCTCCCTCTATATCAGTATAGTCCCGCCTGGCAGAGAACACATATTCAGAGGTAAAAGTTTGTCAGTCGATATGTGTGATATAATGATGTAGTGTCCATCCTCCTCCTCTTCCTCTAAACGGTCAACATACTAATTAAAAACGGTAAACCACTAATAATAAAATTGAGATGACTGAAGTATTAAATGATTACTTTGCTTCCGTCTTTACAGTTGAAGATATAAATGGACTGGAAGAAGTGGGCTGCGATCAAAGTAACGTAATTCCATTGATCAATTGCAATTTCCTTGAGGACAATAATTATAGCAATAGATGAACTTAAAGTTAACAAATTCGCCGTGCCAGACTGTATTGCACCACGAGTTTTAAAGAAAGTGAAGCACCAGATTTGTAAACCTTTTGCACTACTTTTTTAACAAATTCCTAAATACCTTGCAAATGTTACTCCGATACAGAAGAAAGGTGATTTGACACAACTGAGCAACTAGAGACCAATCAGCCTCACAACCGTAGTTTGTAAATTAATGGAAAGTGTAATACGAGACAATGTGGTACATTTCTTTGAAGAATATCATCTGATCAAAAATTCCCAGCACGGCTTTCGTAATAAACGTTCTTGCCTCACAAATTTGCTAGACTTTTTTAATGATGTATATAGCACGTTCGACGAGACGAAAGCAGTAGATGTGATTTATCTTGACTTAGAAAAAGCGTTTGACAAAGTCCCCCATAAGCGTTTACATAAGAAATTTATGTCGCACAGCATAACTGGAGATATCTTAAATTGGCTTGAAGACTTGGTTTTCTGCGGGAAAGCAGTGCGTTGGTGCGATAACGGGAAGTTGGTATGTTTGTGGGGGAGGGAGAAAGGGGGACCGGCAGTGTGTCGTGTGCTCTTTGAACTTTATATGTGTGTGTGTTTGTTGTTAATTTCTTCGATCGGCATGCATATTAACTGTCTATTCTGTCTACCTTGCCTCCCGTCGGTTTACCTGTCTATTATCTCTATCCATCTACCTATTATTTAATTGAAAAAAACAGTACGATACATACTCCTTTCTACTTTTACCTCACCCAGAGGTAGAGGTAGGGGATGTGCCCTGCCTCTACCTCGCCCTCCCCTTCACATCCTCTTCTTTAGTCTCTCCCCCCCTCCACCCAGCCAATAATAGCCTCAGACGGGAGCCCAGACGAGCAAGATTATTGTCCAGGACTCAGAATTGTCAGGGGAATTATAATCTTGTTGCGCGTTAGATTGACTTCCAAGATACGATTGTCTTCTTTTCTTTTCCTGTTGAGAGAGAGAGAGAGAGAGAGGAGAGGGGAGAGAGGGGAGAGAGAGAGAGGGAGGAGAGAGAGGAGAGAGAGAGAGAGAGAGAGAGAGAGAGAGAGAGAAGAGAGAGAGAGAGAGAGAGAGAGAGAGAAGAGAGAGGAAGAGAGAGAGGAGGAGAGAAGAGAGGGAGAGTAAGAATGTAAAATAAGGTAAAAGGTAAACAAGAAAATTACAACACAACACAAAACACACACAAAACACACACTACATCCACCCCTGTCGCCCCCTTTTACTAAAAAACCTGGCTACCGAGGAGGGGGGAAAAGAGGGGGAAAAATGAGGCGGGGAAGAAAATGGAAGAGAGGGGAAAAGGAGAGGAGGGGAAGAGAGGAGGAGAGAGAGAGAAAAAGGGAGAGAAAGAGGAGAGAAGGGGGAAAGGAGAAGAGAGGAGGAAGAGAGAGAGAGAGAGAGAGAGAGAGAGAGAGGGAGAGGGGAAAGAGAGAGGAGAAAAAGGGGAGAGAGAGAGAGAGAGAGAGAGAGAGAGAGAGAGGAGGAGAGAGAGAGAGGAGGGAGGAAGAGACGCAGGAAAAGGGGATTTCAATAACATTTTGATGGAAATGATTTGAATACAATTAATTTTGTGATGAATTTCAATGAGTCACAATGATTACTGTTCATTTGGCATAAATTCATGATAATTTGTTTTATTGGACTGAATTTAGGGGGGGTTTTTTTTTAAAAAATGAGACGAAATATAAAATAATCATAATGAAAATGATAATAATAATAGAATAATAATAATGCGATTGTTGTTCATTGTTACTATAATTGTTTTTATCCTGATCATCATTATAATCATCGTTCTTAGTATTGCTGTTATTACTATCTTGATTGTTCGACTTTAGTAGGATATTAAGTTTTACAAAACATTTTAAAAAATAATTTTATTAATTTTTGTATTATTATACTACTTTTTATTTGTGTTTTTTATGGATAATTTTCATATTTATATGTTTTTTTTATTGGTCACTTGGAATTTCACTCCCAAAAAATCATCTTTTAAAGGCCCTGAACTATCATTATATTCAAGAATTGATCTGTTTGTAATTTAATCACACTGAGTCTATTATTGTTGGGACAACCTTTCCCCCCCTCGGGGGGGGTGTGGGTGTGTGTGTGTGGTGTTTTGGGGGTGTGTGTGTGTGTGTACAGGGGATTATATAAGTTCATCACCGTCACACAGGGAGTATAAAAGGGGTTAATGATCTCCCTTATTTCAACTCACTGTTGGTAATATTTATTTTTTCGTAAGTAATTGACTGTATTTTTTTTTTCTCTCTCTCTTCTCTCTCTCTCTTCTCCTCTCTTTTCTCTTCTCTCCTCTCTCTCTCCTCTCTCTCTCTCTCTCTCTCTCTCTCTCTCTCTCCTCTTCTCTCTCTCTCTCTTCTCTCTCTCTCTCTCTTTCTTCTCTCTCTTTTCTCTCCCTCTCTCTCCCCCCTTTTTCCCCTTTTTCCCCTTTTCTCTTCTCTTCCCCTTCTCTGTCTCCCTTTTTTCTTTTCTCCTTTTCTTTTTCTTTTTCTTTCCCCTTTCCTTCTCTTTTTTTTTCTTGGTATCTCCTTCTCTATTTTTTTACTTGGATTATTCGTAAAATTTTTTTGGGTCTGGTTTTAATTATTTTTTAAAATGTTCCCTTTTCCCGAAAAAGGAAAATTTTTTTT
>JACEEZ010002685.1:10000-30615 GCA_016584305.1 Chionoecetes opilio
ATGTTTCTGTGGTACTTCACATGTGTCTAAAATGCAATGTCTGCTTGCATAAAAATGTAATTCTGAAGTCCATTTATACGTACGACATACGCATGTCTCACTTTCTCTCTCTCTCCATTCCTGACTGATGTTATTGTAGACCTCTTGGTGGCAACGAACACCAGACACCTCCTAGACATATGGTTCAAAATCCCAAGACATCCATACGCCTGGGGCGCCTCCACAATTATCACACAGCTGCATATGTTTACTGCCTTCACTCTCTCCACGACTCACTCCTTGCCTCCCTCTAACGCGGTAACCCACCCCCTCCTCCTTCTCGTTCTATCCCCTGGGCGCGTGAAAATTCGGCAGGGAAATCTCGCTGCTCGATGACAATCTAGCCGCGCGGTGCCATTCGCTCCACATTTTTCAACTACGGACCGTTCTCCCACCCCCCACAGACATTTTTTGGGGGGTCAAATATATATGGGCCGATGCACGCAAACATTCCCTACACGCTGATGTACTTTTTATCGAAATTGGCAATGGGTCCCAAAATCATCATACATGCGCACAGTATGACCCTGTAGAAAACACCCTGTGCGCACGTCTTAGGTTAAGTACGTCATCAATCTGCCCGCAGAATGCCAAATGTTGCCCAAAACAGCTGTTGGAAGTCGCTAGGTCGTGAAGACCGGAAGTTAGCCTCTCTGAATGTAGCCCCTGGACGGCAGCGGCAGAGCCACGATCAGAAACAGGCGTCACCTACGCCTCAGCGTAGTAAGCAACGAGCCCCAGGCGGGGACGCAGCGGGGGTCTCCGGGCGCTGTGCCGGCCGGCCCCCCTACCCCAAGACCACAACGCGCCAGGAGGGCCCCCAGCCATTTGGATAATTACTATTTGAACTACCCTGCCTAATTTAGTGTTATACATATACTTATGTCATTGGTCTGCTTTATGTTTACTTAGTTGACATTATTGTTCCTTTCTCATGTTTCATTCATTATACAGCATCAGGATGCGACTTGTATAATTGGGGGGGGAGTGTAGGGGTTGTTAACTTGTTTGCTTGTTAACGAGAGTCAAACTCTCGTTAGTCGTTACCGCGTGGCGGTAACGACACGTTCGCCCAAGGTGGCAACAGAAGCGCCCAGGCAGACAAGGACAGTTGTCAGCTGGCCTCTGCCCGGGCACCTTGTATTTCTGGGTTCGGGAAATAAACTACTACAGCTCAGCTCTGCCTCTCGTTCCACCTCTCGCTCTAACAGAGAGCTTTCCATCAGATCCCAGTTCACCCTGCAGACATACCCAAAACAGCTATAACTACGCCTTTTGGACTGTACGAATTCAGGTATATGAATTTTGGTTTACGGAATGCGGCACAAACCTTTCAACGCTATATGGACCTTGATTTTGCCACTGTGTATATTGATGATATTCTAGTGGCATCCAGCAGTAAGGAGGAACATCGCACCCATCTTCAGCAGCTTTTGGTACGACTTCGAGACAATATTAACATCAAAATCCATCCAGCGAAATGTGTTTTTCGGGTGGAAGCAGTTGATTTTTTAGGACATCGGGCGAGTAAAGAAGGTATTAACTCCATTGCCACAGAAATTAGATGCTATTCGTCAGTTCCCACAACCAACTTCTGCAAGAAAGCTCGGGGAGTTTCTGGGTATTGTAAATTACTACCACCGTTCTCCAACGCAGATCGTCTGTAAGATTATGAGGTTTCCACAAGACGACATCCGGAGTGTCAAAAGAGAGAAGAGATAGACAGACAGACAGAAGAGAGAGGACAGACACACAAAGAAAAAGAAAGAAACAGACAGACAGTCAGACAGACAGAGAGACAGACAGACAGAAGGCAAGCCGCAACTCGTGCTCGTGCTCGCGCCTTCCCACAGCCACAGAGCATGTTAGATGTGGTGAATGAGTATGGGAGAGACTTTGGAGTAAAATTTAGCCGTGAGAAAAGTAAGGTGATGATAGTAAATATAACAGAGGATGACAGAAACGCTACATGGAGACTGGGAGAAAATTAATTAGAAACAAACTAGTGAATACAAGTACCTAGGGATGTGCATGAGTTCCAATGGATGTGGAAAAGCAAAGGCTGAAAAGATCAGCCAGGCCAATCAGTGGGTTGGTCGACTTGGGAGTGTGGCAAGGATGAGGGCAAGCAAGTATGATGTGTTGAGGGAAGTGTGGAAAAGTGTGGCTGTCCCAAGCATTATGTATGGTATGGAGGTGATTGCATGGAATGAGAGTGAAATAGAGATATTGGAAGTGGGACAAAATAAAGTAGCAAGAATGGCACTGAATGCACCCAGGTATGCAGCGACTGAAGGTTTAAGAGGTGACATGGGATGGAGTACATTTAGGGAAAGACATTCGAAAGCAACACTCAGGTATAAGATCAGACTGGAACGAATGGAGGACACAAGATTGGCACGAAAAGTTTATTTGTGGAGTGAATGTAGTAGTAAATGGGGGAAGCGATGCCAAAAAATGGTAGAAAGAAGTGGATTGCGATTTTGGTGGATGTATCAACTGATAGATGGAAGACCGAATGTAATTGAATGGAAGATGTTGAATGGTGATGAAGAAGGCCTTGAGTGGGATGTGAGAAAGTGGAAAACTGAGATCGATAGAGTAGTGAAGTATGTGGGGCTGAGTAAGTGGAAAAAAAATGAGATGGAGCAAAAGAAAACACTAGAATGGTATAAGGAGAAAGAGGCACCAGCGTATGAAAGTGTGTATGATGGAACCCGGGGTGGCGACCTTCTCTTCCAAGACAGAACACAGTGCTTAGATGTCAATGCAAGGAACTACAGATGGTCCGAGTCAGGCAGCAAAGTGTGCCAGATGTATGACATGGGTGAGGATGAAACAGTGGAACATGTGATACTAGAATGTGAGAAGTATAGCGGGGAGAGAATGGAAATTATGCGTGTGGTTTTGACTGAAATGGGAGGTGTCATGAACGAGGTGGTTGAAAGGACAGGAAGAGAATGGATGTTATTACTGCTGGGACTGTGTGGTGAGACAAGGGGAGGGATTTTTGAGACAGTGAAAGATTTTTTGGAAAAAGAATGGGGTTTATGATGGAAAATAACAATAGAATCTACAGCCCTAAAAAAAAAGAAAAAGAAAAGATACGGAGAGCGCCGGTTTTAAAGGGCCCTGGCTAGAAGAAAAGGCCCACCTGTAAATCAAGATAAAGATAAAGATCCCCAAATATCATGGTCAAACAACACATGGCACCATACAAACAGGGTTTGTGATTTATCCCCCACTTGTTTGGAAATCCTCCATTTTGTCCCATACCCAAGCTGGTAAGGACCCCACACTTCCTGTAGCCCTTTTTTCGTTTTTCCCTCTCTTGGTGGGGAAACTCCTGGAGGGTTGGGGGGGCCACTCTTTTTTTCCGGGGTGGCTAGAGGATGGTCATCTCCTACAAAAAGAGCAATGTGGCTTCACCCCGCAGGAGCACCCTAGATGCCCGGCGCAACTAAATATCACATCGCGACACCTACCGGGGAAGGGAGGTCATACCTCGCTCTTCATGACTTGGAAGGGGATTGTTTCTGCCCCCCATGACGGCATCCTACAAAAATTAGCTACCTGCACTCAGGGGCCCCCCTCGCCGGGTTGCAAAATTTTCTTGTCTGGGAGAAACTTTCCGCGTTTTGTGGGGGCCTCCCCCTTTCAAAATCATACGGAGAGGAGTGCCGCAGGGATCCACCTTTTACCCCTGCCTCTTCAACGTTTGCTCTCCGACCTTCACATCCCTCCCCCTCCCACCCCCTTTATTTTTGCTGAACTTTCCATCATCAGCCGGGCCAGCCTCAGATCCAGGCACAAACCCCCCTACGGAAGCGCCTCTGCTTTGGGCTAAGGGGTAAAGGCTTGGGGTCTTTCTGTCATGCTCTAAAGCACCCTCATGTGCTTCACACTCAAGCCTGTCCACTCCCACCAACAGTCAGATTAGTGGCCCCCCATTCCCTACTCCAGGACACTACTTTCCCTTTGGGTATGCGGTTGGGGGGCCCCGGTTTTCCCTTTCCCTCCACACATTAACGCCCCGGCTACTTGTAACGGGCCCTCGACTTTATGAAGAGGGTGGCGGGTGTCCCTGGGGGGCCCGTCGTGACCCCTTTTAAGTACTACCAGGGGGGTATCAGGTCTAAATTACATGGGGGCAGCATCTAGGGGCTGGGCAGCGCCCTTTTCTACCATCAGAAAGCGGCATTCTGCAAAATGGCCCTGAGGAATCCATGGGGGCAATAGATCCCCCCATCATCCCCTTTCAGCGGAGAGCGGCATCCCCCCCCACTGCAGGTGCACGGAGAACGGTCCTGTGCCAAACTCCCACCACATTGACCCTGCCCCCAAACCCACCCCCCCCCCCACTCATCCCCCAACCTCTGGTGTAGATCATCACCCCCCATTGGTTTCCCGGGAGCACGTCACCCTAATAATCCGTGCACTGCGGGCCCACTCAGTGCTGCACCCCTCCACCCCTCTAAAAAACCCCCCCGCCCCACCCCCCAGCCCACCCGGGACGATTTTCCCAAGGGTTTCCCTGCATATCCCTGACCTCCCCCCCAAAACAAGCTGGCTCGTGGCAGAAAACACTCTTCAGAGAAGGACCTGTCCCTCTACCACCATCACCTAAAAGGTCTCCCTGACGGCCCCCACTCCCCCACCCTTCCTTTCTACTGGCGCTGCCTTTTACGATCCCCGCTCTCCCCTCTGAAAGACAGGAGGTGCCCCCAGGTGACTTCCTGACGGCGGAGTTTTTCGCCACCGCCGGGCCCTTTGGCTTCCCTAAACACCCCCTACACCTTTAACCAGGGCTTGATCTACAGGGATCTTCTCCCCCCCCCTCTCCTCCTCTCCCGCCCCCCGGCTCCCCACTTCCTCGCACCACCCTTCAACGGTACCCCTCTCCCTCACGTCGGGGCTAGAAGATCACCCTGCATGGGTGCCTTCCCACTGAAAAACATCCGGGGCAACGAGGTTGCTGATGCGCCGCCAAGAGGGACCTGGGGAGGTAAACATCCCCCCCCTTCCGCTGCCGCTCTCCACCCAAGCGTCTAATCTCCAAAAAATGCCGCTCCCCCGGGGATAGTCCTCGGGGGCCCCTTCGTCCCACCCCAGGGGAAATACCGTCAGACTCCCCCGCACCCTGGATAAGACAAACTCCCGCGTCTTGGAGTCGCCTCACCCCCCTGAGGATCGGTAAAAACATCCTAGGCAGAAAGACACACACCCCAGGACGGAGACTAGAGCAGAAAGACGGGGCCCTGTGTAGGGTGTTAGGGCTGTATGGGGCAGAAAGGAAAAATGAAAGTATTGAAAACCTTTCACCAAAGTTTTTCCAAAGCAGTTTGGGAGAACAGAACCAAAATAGACAATAAATTGGGATGATAATCAAAGGATTGAAATGATCAAAATGTTTCCCCAGGTGAAAAAAAACGGGGGAAAAGGATTTAACAAGTTTTGTAAACGAAGGAGACAAGTGGAAGAGGACCTATAAAGCGATACTAACGACTAAGGTCAAAAGAAAAAGAAGAAGAAGAAAAAGACTCACAGCACCCCTGCATCGTCTGCAGCTCACGCCCGACCCGCACTGCCCCTGGTCCCCAGGAACGCCCCGGAGTCCTTGGCATTTCCTGCTGCAGTGTCCTCGTTCCACCCCACCCAAAACTTTACGTGGTCAACTATCGCCCTGAACGTCACCACCTTTTTGACCTGCCCACTTGCTGGCACCCGCTGCGTCCACCCATCACAACGCCCCGCCGTCATCCGCCTCACCGGGCCCTTCCGAGGAAGTAAAACTCTGAGACTGTGTTTACTTCACGGCTGTACCCCAGGGCGAATTCGTCGTTTCGAATCATGCCCTTCAAAAACAAACAAAAACAACAACAAAACAACAACAACAAAAAAACGGTTGTGATGCTGGAGATCTTTTTGTTGACTTTTCCCGGAGGGAGGAGGAGGCCGTCCGTGTATGACCCAGGACCCACCCTTTTGGGAGGTAAGAGAGGGCCAGTCGGTTTTTTCAAGCCCCGGGACCCAGACTTGAGGAGAAGAGGGCCAGGTAGGAGAGAGGCCTCCGTGTGTGTGCTACATCAAAGCCTCACAGGTGGGAGAGGGCAGGTTTGTAGAAGGCTCGCAAAACAAGGGGAAAGAGAAAAAAGGGCCGGGTGGTGGATGGGGCAGTAAGGAACGTAAACCCCAAAGGGGATGATGAAGACAAGGGGGGAGCGTCCCGGGGGGCGAGTGGATGAAATAAGTGCGGAAAGTGTCAAGAGGGGGGACGGATGATGATGATGCCCATTTGATGTGGGTAGTGATGTTTGGATTCACATTGAATGTGATAATATCCCTGAAGCTGGTACAGTTCATAAACGAGAACGAAGCAGGAAAAACACTGGTTTACAACTGCAGTCGTTGCAACTGGGAATGGGCAAGATACATAATCAGCTTAAAGAATCAGGAACAACTGAAAAAAATGATAGGTAAACTCAAGTTTTGGAACATACAGTGGGCGAGAGAGAGCCGTAGGGTTTAAAAAGGGGGGCAAGGAGAGAATTTTTAAAACCGACGGTCACATGGGGGCAAAATCACCATTTAAAGAAAGAATAGAAAAAACTCGGAAGGCACCCCTAGCCTGATGAAAGGTCGGAACCTTGGGGAACAAAAATGATAAAACCCCGAGGATAAGTAGAGTCCATATCAAGGAAATGTAAGGAAAATTCGGGAAAAAATATTGCTGAACTGAAAACCAAGGGACAAGATGAAAGAAAAAACAGAGTTCATCTATAAGATGTTTATTTGGGTGAGGCAAGGAAAGTTTATGACAAAATTAAAAATGACACAAGCAAAAAAGCAAGTGGGGGTGAAATGATTCAGCAAAAACTCAACAGATCCAGAGCAGACTAGATCGAAAGGACAAAAATTAGTATGAGACAGGAGGAGATTCTACAGGTAGGGAAATTGCAAAACGAAAGGGAAAAAAAGAACATGCAGAATGGTTTTATTGAAATTGAATGAGATTGGGTTACCTGTTAATAGTGTCAATCCACAAAAAAGAAATTTGGGAAATACAATGGATGGTTGATGACAAAAGGGGAGGCAATAAGACCCGG
Source organism: Chionoecetes opilio (assembly GCA_016584305.1). NCBI lineage: Eukaryota > Metazoa > Arthropoda > Malacostraca > Decapoda > Majidae > Chionoecetes > Chionoecetes opilio. Next base: position 17,146 of record JACEEZ010002685.1, read on the forward strand.
CCCCCAAATGTGAAAGTAAACATGGATGAAAGAAAAGGTCATGAGAAAAAGGTTTAGGGTTAAAAAAGCAAAAAAAGTGGTTACAAACACGTTAGGGGGGACACGACATGTAAAGGAGGAGCTCCAAGACAAGACACTGGGGAGGAAGCAAAAGCCCAAAAAAAAAGCTGAAAGACCGAAAAAATTTTTTTAAAAAATCAGGGGGAAAACCTTGGGAGCGACAATACTAAAGTGAAGAGGAGGAGGGGGGAAACCCCGGGGCCAATAACAGCACCCAGGAATGGGGAAGGGGGGGCCGCAAGCCCAACAGGAACTAGCCGGAAAACAAAATCACTTGAGGGACGAGGAAGACAAAAGACACCCCCCAGGCGAGAGAATACTGAAGTTTGGGTGATAAAAAAGTGAGGGGTTGGGGTGTTGGGAAATTGAGGATGTATGCAAAGGGAAATTGATGAATGGAAATTGAATAGTTGGGGGGACTGAAACCCATTTAAGAGACGATGTACGAATGCATGATAGGAGTATGAGAGATTGGAAAAGGACAAAGAAACAAAGAAAAATAGGAGGAGGGGGTTTCCTTTTTCTAGAAAAGGGAAAGGGAAAACCCTTAAAGTGATGAGATAAGGGGGAAAAGTGTATGGTGAGGGTTTCTGGCTGCTAGAGTAAAAGTTTGGGTCGAAAGACAAGGAAAAAAATTTATAGTGATTTGGGTAACAACGGTTTAGGGTGATAGAGAGGGGGGAGAGAATAGAAGAAGTACAAATTATAAAGAAGATTTTTTGAGACCATGCCGGAGAGGTGTTTTATGGTTATGGGTGATATGAATGCAATCGGGGGTCTAGGAGAGCAATAAAACAAAATGGAGAAATGCTTGCTGAATTTATAAGGGGTGGGGTTAGAAAAACCGAATGAGACTGTGGGAGAGGGTCGAGTGACGTGAATGAAAAACCAAGAGATGCAATTTATTTTGTGTTTGGGGAATGGCAAAAGCGAGGAGTGTTGCTCGAATGTGGTGATGAAGGGGAAAAATTGATATTTTGTCTGATCATAAAATTTCTTGTAGTGGAATTAGAATGGAATAAAAGTGAGAAAAAAATAAGGGGCGGTGAAGAACAAATGGGGGTTGAGAGTGCAAATGGGAAGATTTCAAGGTGTCTGAGGAGATGTGGGACAGAGAAAGAGTACAGGAGGTGAATGAGCTAAAAGAGAGACTAAGGAAAATGTGAGGGGCGCTTTCACTTTAAAAAAAAAGGGTTTTTTTAGAAAAAAATGAAGAAAAAAGTGAATAAACCATGGTGGAAGAGGATATTAGAGAGGCAAGGAAGGAAGAAAAAGGTTTAAAAAGGAAATGAGGGGTTAAAGAAAAAGGAGGCAAGAAAGTGAAGAACGGAGGATGAATACCGAATCATGGAAGAATATGTGAAAAAGCAGCGACTAACAAAACGAAAAATAAAAGATGCGGAAAAAAATATTGTGACAGGAGAAAATCCGATCCCTAAAAAGAAAGGGCTTGCAGGGGGGGCGTGAGTGGTAAGATTCATGAAGGAGGGGAAAAATGGCTGGGATAAGAGTGAAAACATTTTAAAATAAATGCGAATGTGTAACAGATGAGACAAAAACAAAGAGGTTATAAAAAAAATTTTGGGGGAAGAATAGGGGGCGGGTGAAAACTTTTGTAAGGGCCAGGGGAAAGTATAACGTTGGAAAAAAAAAGATGCGGAAGAGTTTAATGAAGTTAGCAGGATGAAATGGAAGGTGTAAGGGGCAAAAAGAATGAAAAGCAGCGGCCCCATAAATCCATATAGATGTCAAGAAAGGGGGGGGGGGGGGATTTACAGGATGACTGACCTATTTTAACCCCTTTTTGGGGAAAGAAGAAAAGGGGGGCCTAAAAATGGAATAAGAAGTGATGCCCATTGCTAAAAGGGGGATCAAGGTAAGAAAAATGAAGAAATAAGACCCCAAACCCTAATGAATACAGTAGGTAAAGTTTTTTTTGCAGTGTTGAAGGAAAGGTTGTGTAAATGGTGGAGAGACTTGGTTTAGGTGGGAGCAAAAAGGTTTTTGAGTGGATTTTGGGGGCAGAGGGACAACATGTTTGTGGTAATGAAATAAAAATGAAAAAAAAGGAAAGGGGAGGGGGAAAGACACGTACCTTGGGTTCCTAGACATTTAAAAGCCTATGATGGTAAACAAAAAGTTGCAAGGTTTTTGGAAAAGGTTGGGTGAGGCCAAAAGATAGGAAAATAGTAGAAGCATGTATGAAAACACTAGAGCAAAATATAGGTAGGTAGTATAGAAAAAGAATGGGTGAGGGTGAGAGAGGTGTTTTGGCAAGGATGCACTCTTCCCCCCCCTTTTTTAGTTTGTTATGAGGAATCAGAAGGGGGAGAAAAAAATGGATGCAGGGGTGAGATAGGAAATGAAAAATAACTTGTTAATGTAGCAGGAAAATGGGTTATGAGTGAGCGGCCCCAGGAACTCAGAGCCGTTGATGTGGTGAAGAGTATGGAGAACTTTGGAGTAAAATTTTTGCCGTAGAAAAATAAGGGGGATAGTAAATATAAAAAGGATGACAGAAACGCTACATGGAGACTGGGGGAAAATGAATTTGAAACAAATAGTGAATACAAGTACTAGGGATGTGCAGGTTCCAAGGAGTGGAAAAGCAAAGGCTGAAAAAATCAGCTGTGTTGCCCGAAACTCCTTGGAGAGTTTTTACTGGTCAATGTTACTTGAAAGTATTAATTGATTAGATTTTTCATTTTATTACAACTTGAAATTTAACCGAAAACAGTTTATGACTTCCTAGTTTTATGTATGAACACTTTCGCTGCGGAGATACTGAAATGGGGGGTGAAATTTAAAGGGGAAGGGGGGGTTTAGGTTAAGGGGAAAGGGTAGAGTTAAGGGGGGAGTGTGCCCCCACTCAAGCGGTAGTTCTTGGGTTTTTCCCCCCGGGGGTTTGAAAAAAATATTTAAAATTTTGATTTTTTTGGTAGTCGTGATGATACGTGGAAATTTTAACCCAGAAGGCTGCTCTTTTGGGGGTGTGGGGAATTACGTCCTAAGCAAAAAACCTGGGGTTTTTATAATAAAACAAAACTATATTTTAAAAAATCACCTATTTTTTATGCTGAAGTATATGTCTCTTGCTTGAGATCACATACAACATATAAGGGTTAGTCCAAACACCGGAAAAAACTCTAATCAGATGTACAAGAAAAAACTTACAACCTGATAGGGGAAATTCTCCCGTGAAATAAAGGCTAAGCTCAATGAGCATAAACACTCCTCAATTGAATCATTCTTAGAATATCAACTAGTCCGTATCAACTGAGCACTATAGGTATACAGTGAATATATATATATATAGGAAAGAAAATGTTGAGAGTAATGATGTGTTTTGTGGATTCACAAGACCATGTGGCCTGAAGAGGAAAGGAGCGAGTCCTCCCGTCGAAGACTCTCCCTACGAGAAGGATGGGTTGAGACTCATTAATAATACTTATAAGGATGGGCAGGTCTCGTTACGTTAAGCGAAACTAAAACGTCGTACCCATCATTTGAAAAATATAGGATAACAATAAATGATAACAAGGAAAGGGGGTGGGGGGAAACAGGAGCGTAACGTCGGGTGACTACCTACGAGAAGGTATGGGTTGAGACTGCCGGCTCACGGAGTCATGGCCCTCGGCATAAAAGGGTTTGTTTGAATGGGTCTCGACGTGACCTCAAAATGAAGAGCTGATAATCCCGAACTAACTAATTAAATAATGAAAACCCATCGTTGTACCTAAGACAAGGCTGCTATAATACAGACCTGTTACTTTGATATAGAAGAATTTTAATATGTTTTAATCTTATATCCGAGAAGGGTGTGATTTCTTTTCATGTTCAAAGGTCCGAACGCGTCTTTTGGAGCGAAAGGGTATCGAGGCGCCTGTGCATAGAAATTGGTAGGACTTTCAATTAGCGGGGGTATAACTTTTACTAAGTATCCATTTATGAAACGTGATCGATAACGATGGGGATTATTTTGAAAGACATTAAGAATCTAGGAGGGTTCCTAGATTCTGATAGGATGGTTGGGGAAGAATGAAAGAAGTGAATCCATTAGGTTATCAATGATCGCCGGGAATAATTATTTCCACGAATTTGGCACGCACCCGGCATGTCGGGGGGGGGGGGGGGGGGGGGGGGAGTGGAAGGAAAGGAAGAAAGAAATGGCGGGAATGAAGGAAAGAAGAAAACAAAGGCGAGGAGAATAGGAAGGAACGAAGATGAGAAAAAATGGCGGATAAGAAAGAAGGGCGATGGAGTCACCGTTTGAAACTAAAAAAAATGAACTGCTTACGAGACATAACTCGGGAATTATATGATAATAATTTCTCATACTATCTCTCCCGAATAATGGGCATTACAGAATGAGAGGGAAAATAGAGATATTGGAAGTGGCGAACAAATAAAGTAGCAAGAATGGGCCCCCCCCACCCACCCCCAAAAACCCCTGAATGCACCCAGGTAGCAGCGACTGAAGGTTTAAGAGGTGGACCTGGGATGAGGTACATTTAGGGAGAGACATTCGAAAGCAACACTCAGTATAAGATCAGACTGGAACGAATGGAGGACACAAGATATTGGCACGAAAAGTTTATTTGTATGGAGTGAATTGGTAGTAAATAGGGGGAAGCGATGCCAAAAAATGAATAGAAAGAAGTGGATTGCGATTTTGGTGGATGATCAACTGATAGATGGAAAAAGACCGAATGTTAATGAATGAGAAGTGTGAAATGGTGATGAAGAAAGGCCTGAGTGGGATTGTGAGAAAGAAAGTGGAAAAACTGAGATCGATAGAGTCTAGTGAAGTATTTGGGCTGAGTAAGTTGAAAAATGAGATGGAGCAAAAGAAAACACTAGAATGGTATAAGGAGAAAGAGGGCACCAGCGTATGGAAAGTGTGTATGATGGGAACCCGGGGTGGCGACCTTTCTTCCAAGCAGAACACAGTGCTAGATGTAAATGCAAGGAAATACAGATCGGTCAGAGTCAGGCAGGCAAGTGTGCCAATGTAGATGTGTGACAATGGGTAGGGGATGAAAACAGGGAAATGTGATACTAGAATGTGAGAAGTTATAGCGGGGAGAGAATGGAAATGATGGTTGTGGTTTTGACTGAAATGGGACGGTGACATGAACGAGGTGGTTTGAAAGGACAGGAAGAGAATGGATGTTATACTCATGGGAATGTGTGGTGAGACAAGTGGACGGAAGGATTGAGACAGTGAAAGAGTTTTTGGAAAGAATGTGGTTATGAGAAATAGACCATAGACTCTACAGACCTAAAACAAGAACAAGAACAAGACTGACAGGGAGCAGCCCGGTTTAAAGGCTGGGGGGCATTTGGAAACACTACTAAGACCATATTAGGGGACTAAGACCACTTAGCCGCTAGTTGGACATTTTAGGAAGCAAATTCGCTCCGCCAAGACAGTGCAGCGAGTGTAAAACTAGGCAGGTTTGGTGTCGTTCTTAGCCCACGCAATTTTCTCCGTCACCATAACAAACAATGGTTATATATTGTTATGTATATATATTTAGACTGTAAATAGTATATTAAAGCTGTATAATACACTATTTACAGTATATAATAATATAGGTGTGGGCTTATATATATACTCTTATATATAGGGGTGGGCTGGTGGAATTCCCTAGATATGATTTGCGACAGAAACGGTAGCAGATTAATTCAAACATTATAAAACACACCAGAAAAAAAGTGTCGTTATTCACGATAATATCACATACTGGCCTATGATATGTCGTGTGTGGGAGATGGAAAAGGGGGAAGGAAGGAGGAGGGAGAAGAATAATAGAAGAAAAAAAAGGAGACAGAGAGGCAGAGAGAGAGAGAGAGGGAGAGAGAGTAGATGACGAGAGAGAGACTGACGAGAGAAGAGAGAGAGAGAGAGAGGAGAGAGAGAGAGAGAGAGAAGATGAGAAGAGAGAGAGAGAGAGAGAGAGAGAGAGAGAATTCGGAGATGAGAGAGAGAGAGAGAGGACTCCCTCGCGTGTAAAACTGCAGTGTGACTGCTAGCAGAAATACATATCTGGCAACTCAAGGAGAAGGAAGAGGGAGAAGAAATAATAGAAGAAAAAAAAGGAGAGGAGAGAGGAGAGAGAGAGAGAGCGAGGAGATGAGAGACAGGCACGAGAGAGAGACGAGCGACGAGAGAGGGGAGAGAGGGGAGAGAGAGGACGAGGAGAGAAGAAGAGAGAGAGAGAGGGAAAGAGAGAGAAAAGAGAAGAGAGAGAGAGAGAGAAGGGAAAGAGAGAGAGAGGATGAGAGGGAGAGAGAGAGACGAGAGAGAGAGAGATGAGAGAGAGAGAGAGAGAGAGAGAGAGAGATGAGAGGAGAGAGCAGAGAGAGGAGAGAGAGAGAGAGAGATTGAGAGAGAGAGAGAGAGAAAAGAGAGGAAGAGAGAGGAGAAGAGAGAGAGAGAGAGAGAGAGAGAGAGCGGAGAGAGAGAGAGAGAGAGGGAGAGAAGAGACGATGCGAGAGATGTAGACGAGAGGAGATGGGAGAGGAGAGAGAGAGAGAGAGAGAGAGAGAGAGGGGGAGAGGGGAGGAGGAGAGAAAAAAAAAAAGGGGGGGGAGAGAGAAGAGAGAGGAGAGAGAGAGAGAGAGGGGGGAAAGAGGGAGGAGAGAAAAGGAGAGAGGAGAGAGGGGAGAGAGAGAGGAGAGAGAGGAGAGAGAGAGGAGAGGAGAGGAGAGGAGGGGAGAGAGAGAGAGAGAGAGGGAGAGGAGGAGAGAAGAGGAGAGAGAGAGAGAAGAGGAGAGAAAAGAGAGAAGAAGAGAGAGAGAGAGGAGAGGGGGGGAGAGAAGAGAGAGGAGAGAGAGAGAGAGAGAAAAGAGAGAGGAGAGAGAGGAGAGAGAGAGAGAGGAGAGGAGAGAGAGGAGAGGAGAGAGAAGAGGAGAGAGAGAAGAGAGAGAGAGAGAAAAGAGAGAGGAGAGAGAGAAGAGAGAGAAAAGAGAAGGAGAGAGGAGGGGAGAGGGGAGAGAGAGAGAGAAAAGGGGAAGAGAGGAGAAGAGGGAGGGGGAGAGAAAAAGAAAAGAGAGAGAGAGAGACCCCTCGGGCAGTCCCCCAGCAAACATGGGCTATGCGACCCTGGCGGTGTGCCGGGTACGATCGGCACCGGGGGCGGGGCGACGGGTTTCGGAAAAATGGATGAAGCGATGTCGGCCCGCAGTGGGAAATATATGGGCCAATATTATAAATTGTACAGGCCCAACACAGTTTCCTTGCCCGGGCCCCAAAGGGAAAAATATTTAAGGGATGTGTGAAGGCCGGGGCCGAAGGACTTAAATAGGGTTCAAAGCTGGATTAAGGATAATTTTTTGATTATTAGGTGGCTGAATCGTAGCCAGTTTGGGATGCCCCCGTTGTACGGCGTTGTCTCGAAGCCCAAATTCAAAATATTCCCAGTGGAAGGGGCCCGGGCGCCCCGGCGAAATTTTTATGTCTTACAGGCCCTCTCAGGCTGAGGATCGATTTCATTACTCCAAAAGATTTATAAAGGTAGTAGGAAAGGGTGGTGAAAACTTAAGAGTGATAATGCTCAAATATATAGACAAGACTTATAAAAGCCTCAGAACTTTGCCTTTCCCTCCGAAAATATAGACCCTTTCCCCGCCCTTATTAGTTTTTTTTTTCCTCCAGATTTTAACAGATCTTTTCAGTACCTTAACACGTAAAATAAAGTGGGAAAGATGCCACCTGCAACCCCCTCCCCCCAGGGCGTACCAGGAACAAAAATTTGGGGGGGCTTTGCCCCGGGGGGGTGATGGCATCAGTGGGGGGTCGGGGGGGGTAATTTTGAAAATTAATGGTTCCGGGGAATTTGAGGCCCAAAAAAGAAAAGAAAGTGGAATTAAGCTTTAATTACATGACACAAAATTATAGTTATACCAGGCATCATACCAAGTAACTAATTTGATAATTTTAATTTTTTATTTATACTTATATAGAATATATTTTTAGAAATTTTTCAAGGGGTTTTGTTAGCAAAATATTTCAATTTTTTAAATTTGAAACATCGAACAATTTTTCTATAAAAGGTGAAAAAAAGGTTTTGCTCGGCATAAAAATTGGAAAAATCTTTTTAGTTTTAAAGGGGGGCTACTACAGTTGGGGGGATATTTGATTGGGGGGGCAAGCCCCCCCTTACCCCCCCCAGGGGTACCCCACTGCCTCCCCCCAAAAAGACCCCATCCTCTGGACCCCCCAAAAAATTGTACTAACCAAACCCAATAACTTTAAAAAACCTTTTACCAATAAACCCCCTAGCGAGACTTAATTGCGGGGAACTAGAATTTTACCAGGTAGGTTTGGGTTTTATTTTGAGGTAAGGTTAGTAATAAATTTTTGGGGTTTTGGAAAAAAGGTACTTTTATGGGAAAGGTTAGGCCCTGGGTTATATGAGGTTGGGAAAAAATTTAAATATTAATATTACCATTTAATTGAGGGGTTCAAGGGGGTTTTTAAAGGGGGGTAAGGGGGCCCCCCCAAAAGGTTTTGGGTATACAAGTGATCTTAAAAGGTCTGGGGGAAAAAACCCCTAATAAGGGCGGGGAAAGGACTCTAGAATTGTACCCCTTTTGGGAGTTTAAATAATAAGGTTGTACGTGGAGAAGATGTTTATTGTGATTGGGGGTTTTACGTAATGCAGTTTAAAGCATTACAAGGCACGAGTTTTAACCGTCCTCAAGTTAAGAACTGCAATTTGCAGCATTTTAATCCCTATAAACCCCTGGAAATGAGATATACACATGGGGGGTCGGAGGGGGCGAAATCCTCCCCCCCCCCCCCCTCCCAGGATCCCCGCGAGGGGTTATAATAGGAAAGTAACCAATGCCCCGGCTAGGTGTTAACAGCGGGGGGGGGGGGGCGAATGGGGGCAGCCCCCCAGTTGTCAGGAGAATTTTGGTAAAAGAGGATATACTAAAAATGCAGTTTTTTGGTGATTGTGTGAATGGGTGTCTGAGGGAGCCTTTGGTACAGCGTACGACCCTACTGGTAATATTTAGAACATGACGGTCTGGATTCAAGCTTTTTCACCTTTTTGTTTCATAGAGTGTGTTTTCCCTCTCTTCCACACCTTTGCCCAAAAAGCGTTTGCTTGTAAAGGGGTTTGCAACCCCTATCCTGTTTTAATCATAAAAATATTTAAAAATGGCAAACAAATAAAGTGTTTAAAATGTTAAAGTGATGAGAACGAGTGTGAAAAAATAGCAATTAAAAGTTGTAAAAAAAACATAAATGTTTTAGGCTAGGTTTTGTTTAAGGGCAAGGCCCAAGTTAGGTTAGTTTAAGAGCAAGGCTAATTAGGTTTTGTTTAAGGGCAAGGCTAAGTTAGGTGTTTTAGGGTCAGATTAAATTTGTTTAAAGTTTCATTGGTTATTTTTGATACTTTTACAAATGGAGAGGTTTTTTTTTCCGTCCCAAAAAGTCCCCAAAAAAGGGAATTTTTAGAAAAAGCTGTACTACTTTTTAAGTGATCTTCATTTAAAGAAGCAAAAAACCCGCCCCCGGTTTTACTCAGTTTTATACATTTCAAGGCACGTAGTTATAACTGCCTTCAACTTTTTAAAAGACCATTAGCAGTATTCTTAAGATATTTTGGGACTTTCAACCATTAATTTAGTATGTAGTTAAAAAAAATTTTATTCCTATGTATTCTGGGTGTTTAAGATGATGGTTTAAAAAAAAAAAAAAAGGAAATCCTCATTTTGCAGTTATCTCCCCATACCTTGCTTCAGGGTAGGGTACGAAACCCAAAGTCCAGGTTAGGTTAGTGGGTATTTTTTTTACACACTCTGTGCCTGATCTCAATTTTTAGGGAAAAATGCATGGTATGGATTTGGTTTGAGGGTTTTTAAATTTTGTTTTTGCGACACCCCGAAAAATGCAGAAATAGGTGGAGGAAAAAAAGAAAAATGTCGAAAGGACCAAAGTTGGAAAAAGGGAAAAGGGGAAAAGAGAGAGAGAGAGAGAGAGAGAGAGAGAGGGGGAAAGAAAAGGAAGAGAGAGGGGGAAAGAGAGAGAGGAGAGGGGGAAAGAGAGAGGAGAGAGAGAGAGAGAGAGAGAGAGAGAGAGGAAAGAGGGGAAGAGAAGAGAAAAGGGGGAGAGAGAGAGGAGAGAGAGGAGAGAGAGAGAGAGGGGGAAAACTCCCCAGCGGGTATACGATTCCCCGGGAAATAAGACTTGTGTCGGCGCGCTGATTTGGGTTTGGGGGCACTAAGAAGGGTTGGCCCCTTTTGTCCCCCCTTTCACGAGGCTAAGATGACGCCCCCCCAAAAAAGCTTTCCCTTTGTAATTTTTTGGCCCCTATAAATAAGTCGGTCTTAGGGGCAAAAGGGTGTAGTTTTGAGCCCCCCCAAAAGCCACCCTGGCCTATGAAGAAAAGGCCCCCTTAACAAGATCAAGATCAGTCACGACCCCAACAAATATTTTAAACGAGTCGCGAGGGGACGCGGTGGGGGGCGAGGCGGGGGTGGAGTGGTGACCAACCAGCCCGCCTGGACCAGGTCACCATGCCAGCACACAGGTCACCCCACCCCCTGACGGCACCAGGCCATCACCAGGGCTCGGTGTGCCACCAAGCATCTCGCTGCCCTAAACGGTAACATTTGACTTTCAATCACTTCTTTTTAATTACCATGGACTGGCACCTATTTCTAGGCCGAAACTTACTCACTCTTCCTTTCTTGGAGTATTCTTGGAATAGTTTACCGTAGATAACACTAAAGTCGCCAGGACAACGCTTCTTTGCGATGTACAGACGTGTGGTGCCGTTAATACTTACATTTCTACATCCATGATTTCAGGAAAGTTAGAAGGGGCGGTCGCCACCCAATGCGGCCGCCCGTATGATCCACATCTATAGAGGGCAGTCGCGCGGAGCAAACTATTGTTATACGTATATGTTTATTGTTCGTTATGTTGAACACGCTATATAACTACCTATGTTAAACATAAGATATGTCATAAGTTACTAACCTAACCTCACTATAACCCCTAAAAGTTACTAACCTAACCTCACTATAACCCCTAAAAGTTACTAACCTAACCTCACTATAACCCCTAAAAGTTACTAACCTAACCTCACTATAACCCCTAAAAGTTACTAACCTAACCTCACTATAACCCCTAAAAGTTACTAACCTAACCTCACTATAACCCCTAAAAGTTACTAACCTAACCCTACACCATAAACCCCCTAAAAGTTACTAACCTAACCTCACTATAACCCCTAAAAGTTACTAACCTAACCTCACTATAACCCCTGAAAAGTTACTAACCTAACCCTACCATAAACCCCCTAAAAGTACTAACCTAACCTCACTATAACCCTAAAGTTACTAACCTAACCCTACCATAAACCCCCTAAAAGTTACTAACCTAACCTCACTATAACCCCTAAAAGTTACTAACCTAACCCTACCATAACCCCTAAAAGTTTACTAACCTAACCTCACTATAACCCCTAAAAGTTACTAACCTAACCTCACCATAACCCCCTAAAAGTTACTAACCTAACCTCACTATAACCCCTAAAAGTTACTAACCTAACCCTACCATAACCCCTAAAAGTTACTAACCTAACCTCACTATAACCCCTAAAAGTTACTAACCTAACCCTACCATAACCCCCTAAAGTTACTAACCTAACCTCACTATAACCCCTAAAAGTACTAACCTAACCTCACTATAACCCCTAAAAGTTACTAACCTAACCTCACTATAACCCCTAAAAGTTACTAACCTAACCTCACTATAACCCCTAAAAGTTACTAACCTAACCTCACTATAACCCCCTAAAAGTTACTAACCTAACCTCACTATAACCCCTAAAAGTTACTAACCTAACCTCACTATAACCCCTAAAAGTTACTAACCTAACCTCACTATAACCCCTAAAAGTTACTAACCTAACCTCACTATAACCCCTAAAAGTTACTAACCTAACCCTACCATAACCCCCTAAAAGTTACTAACCTAACCTCACTATAACCCCTAAAAGTTACTAACCTAACCTCACTATAACCCCTAAAAGTTACTAACCTAACCCTACCATAACCCCCTAAAAGTTACTAACCTAACCTCACTATAACCCCTAAAAGTTACTAACCTAACCTCACTCTAACCCTAAAAGTTACTAACCTAACCTCACTATAACCCCTAAAAGTTACTAACCTAACCTCACTATAACCCCCTAAAAGTTACTAACCTAACCTCACTATAACCCCTAAAAGTTACTAACCTAACCTCACTATAACCCCTAAAAGTTACTAAACCTAACCTCACTATAACCCCTAAAATTACTAACCTAACCTCACTATAACCCCTAAAAGTTACTAACCTAACCTCACTATAACCCCTAAAAGTTACTAACCTAGCCTCACTATAACCCCTAAAAGTTACTAACCTAACCTCACTATAACCCCTAAAAGTTACTAACCTAACCTCACTATAACCCCTAAAAGTTACTAACCTAACCTCACTATAACCCCCTAAAAGTTACTAACCTAACCTCACTATAACCCCTAAAAGTTACTAACCTAACCTCACTATAACCCCCCTAAAAGTTACTAACCTAACCTCACTATAACCCCTAAAAGTTACTAACCTAGCCTCACTATAACCCCTAAAAGTTACTAACCTAACCTCACTATAACCCCTAAAAGTTACTAACCTAACCTCACTATAACCCCCTAAAAGTTACTAACATAACCTCACTATAACCCCTAAAAGTTACTAACCTAGCCTCACTATAACCCCTAAAAGTTACTAACCTAACCTCACTATAACCCCTAAAAGTTACTAACCTAGCCTCACTATAACCCCTAAAAGTTACTAACCTAGCCTCACTATAACCCCTAAAAGTTACTAACCTAACCTCACTATAACCCCTAAAAGTTACTAACCTAACCTCACTATAACCCCCTAAAAGTTACTTATATTGCCGTAGGCGGCCGCATGGGGCCAGCGGCCGCATTGGGTATACACCGAAGGGGCTATTTGTAGAGTGTGTCCTTGGGTAGTCAGTTCGTACACAAGTTGTTTCGTACACCAGTAGATTCGTAGGTATTATTCTAGTGTTTGCCCATACTCCCCATCTCCCACAAAACAAGCTTGGGGACCTGGGGGAATGCGGGATATTTGGCTGGGGTACAAAATATGCGTCGCAACCACATAGTTTTTGAGTAAGGGGTGTTGAAAAATTCCTAGGATCTAGGGAAAATGCATGATTTCTGAGTTTTGAACCTGACGTTCCAGAATGATGACCAAGTGCGAGGGGAAATCCCCCCCCAACCCTCGCCAGGGGGTTAGGTTAGATTTGGGGGGAACAAGTCACTCCGGCCCCTAGTTCTTTCCCGGCCCCCGGTCACTCCGGCCCCTAGTTTCCC
>JACEEZ010002687.1:0-40000 GCA_016584305.1 Chionoecetes opilio
CACCTATAGTGCCATGAACGTATCACGATTAAGGGGCGCGGCGGTATTGTCCAGCCACGTGTGTGCCCGCGAAAAGCTCGTTGGTCTATCGTGACCCTCATTTAGCTCTATCATGACGCAATCTCCGTATGCTTAGGGATATTCTGACGCCTTCCTAGAACAATCGTGACACATTAGTGTGAACTGTTTAATGATTGTCAAAACTATTAGCTCAATCGTGAGTCATGCTTGCGTTTATCGTGACGCATTATGCATATTATTAGGGGTATCGTGACACTAATGGTTGTTCCCGTGACACCTCGTCACGATAGACACAAGACGATCACGATAGTGTCACGTAGTTGTGTTATCCTTTTTAGTAAGGTTATTTTACAGGTAACGGGACCACACCATGTAGATACAGGTTACTGACCTGTAAGGGGTGATTGCCTGATGATGCCCTCTTGAAAGGCAGGTAACTTTGTTCGTTGCCCAGAGGTACACATCAATGAAGTGGTATAAGGTAAGGCTAATCGTGGTCGAGCGGTTCTTTAAGTAATTTATAAGTATTTTTTAGTGCCAAAGGATTGAAGTAAGACAATATACTATTAATAATATATAATAATATATATATATGTACACTTGGGAAGTTTTTACAATAGTAAAGTCACGCGGTTCGTTAAGTAACGGCCATTGAAACTAATGTCTAATAGACAGGGCCTGAACAACTATTTACGTGACAAGGTACTCTCACACCCTCATGTGTGTAGAGTACACACAGACCCTCTTGAAGGTGTCTTGTATCGGATCGCCAGGTATCGCGTCTCCCCTTGCTTTGCTGCTCTCCGCTTCGTCGGCAGCCTATAAGGAGATTGACCGGAACTCCCAAGATTCCGGTTTCCCATGGCCTGTGGCGCGTGGACAGGCTCGCGTGGTGAGTAAGCATCAGCATCCTTGCTCAACACGCTGACACAACTCATACCATGCTGGTTTGTGCATTTCATCAAAAGGTGTTGCTGATACAGGGATACACACAGACACACACACACCCTGCTGTTGGGATATACTAACATTTCACACATACATATAATATCTAACCAGTACCCTAATAGCTGCTACATAAAGAATGATAGCGTCACGATGACTTACCATAGTGTTGCGTTGAGTACAAAAATCGGGGAGCTTCCCGATTTTTTAAGGCATGCACTATCTTTTTGTGGCCCTGACCGAGTGCGTCACGATCGGTCTAGTCCGGTGGCCATGCCCCATATATAGGTCGAACCTTTGAATTTGTGGTGCATAATTGTTCTTTGCGGATTTTGATAGCCTGAAACCTCTAGTTTTGGAATCTATTGGGTGCAACTTTTGCATCCTTGAGCATTTTGCACAAATGACGACTGAAGATAGGAATGGGAATCACTGTTTGGGACTGAACATTTGAGGTAAGGGTAAACGGGCATAGATCACATATGTGCAGACCTTTGACAATGGTTTTACTACCAAAATGTTCGTATTGATTAGGTTTATCACCTCAAACTAATGATATATGAATTTTGTCAACAATAAGGTCATAAGAGGTCAAAAGGTCACACTATTTGGCGTGAAAATGAAATTCGATGAGCTGACTTTGGCCTTTTCTTTTTATTGATACATATTTACATTCTGCTGCCCAATAAATGTGGACATGGGTAAGCCAAAAAAAACAGCGGCAATTTTGTTTTCAGTATCGAATTGTTGTTTGTCTCTTGTTTCTATCAATTAATGTTGATATATAGTGATATACTGTGCAATGCGTGAGGGTCCGAAGGACAGAGGAAAAATGAATAAGGAAGGAGAGAAAGATAAATAAGGGAAGTAGAAGAACCGTTAAGGATGGTAGTGGAAAGCGAGAGGCGACGATGTTTTCGTTGATACAACTTATCCTTATCAGCGAGCAAGGGGAGGGCAGCCGCCACCTGCAGATTTGCAGACCTTGGCTGTTCTACAGATGAGCGTCCAGACGAAGGGGAATAGGGAGACGGGAGTAAAGGAGAGAGAAAGTGAGGAATAAGAAAAAGAGAAGAGAAGAAGAGGAACAGACGTGGGGAGAAGTGGAAAGTCATGGCTTATATTGCTGATGCAGCAGTTGCCATCGATCGAGGAACCATCGCATCACACCCCTCACTTCACACATTAGATGATTAACTGTCACACTGATATAACCTTTGCCCTGTACCCACCAGCACCTGCAGACCACATTTGCATAGGGAAGGCTGGCTGAGCTTCTGAACACAGGACCGGGGACATAATTTATCTATACTCCGGTGTGGGCAGGTCTGCCTCGCGGTGCGCGGTGATCTCTTACGTGACCACGAGACTAGAGTCTTGTCTTAGTGCAGCGAGCGAGTTACGCGTGGTATTCCTTCAAGGCCTCCTCGGGCGGCGCGCGTGCTCGGGTAAGTGGCTGAG
The DNA here is from genome assembly GCA_016584305.1 of Chionoecetes opilio. NCBI lineage: Eukaryota > Metazoa > Arthropoda > Malacostraca > Decapoda > Majidae > Chionoecetes > Chionoecetes opilio. Next base: position 2,428 of record JACEEZ010002687.1, read on the forward strand.
TACCACTCTGCCGCGCCCATAACCGACGCCCCGACGCCCGCGGTTCCGCATTGCCCCACGGGGCGGGGTGCAACTCTACGGTGCTACGACGTCCTGCACACACACCCGCCCTGTGGCTTTCTTTCTGGGTTCCCTTGGGATCCCGGGGCATTGCAAGACACACGCAGCAGGGTCTTAGGACCCCTTGAGTAGCACAGGTCTACCAGGAGGCTACGCGGTAGATGGTGATGTATTAATTATACAGTGATGCCCCGGGGACTCGTAACAAGACAGGGACCTCGGGGGACAGGGAGGTTCGCCCCCGGCAATACTGGGCTTTTACCAGCCTGGGGATGCAAGGTCCCCGTATCTCCGAAGCGAGGGGGCACTGCCCCGATTAATGTGAAACGTAAGTACATAGTACATGGAGATATGCCAAACCCGGCACCATACAGGTAGGGGTGCCGGGGTTTAGTTGTCATGCCACGTCAGCGACAGATTGGATAGAACCGTAGCGGGGGGGGGGGGGGGGGGGGTCCGCTAACAGGAGCTTCACCCCCGTTGCGCCCCCTCTTCCCAGACGGGGCGTAACATATTGGCGCAGTGAGTAGAATCCGGATCTTGTTGCTAGCGTAGCTTAGCTGTAGATGGAGAGAGATAGCGAGTGACACACGCGTTTGTAAGGGCGTGGGGTGTCGTGAGGGAAGTGAAGTGTATTAGGTCCACCACCGTATAGAGTATGAATGTGTGGAGTGACTGACGAGCACCGGGACCATATGGTAAGCACGGCGAGCTGACTGCAGTGGCTCGGCGGGCTGCCCTGTGCACCGGTGTATAGATAGGTAGCGTTGAGGACAAAGGGAAAGTTCGTTATGAAGTGACTGAGAGTGAAAGGACTAACCATTTAGGGGGAGGATAACGGGTCGGTCGTATGAGGAGGGGAAGGACTAACTCGGCCTCCTGGCGTGCCAGGTGGCCGGGGATAATAAGTACCTGGCCCCCGATCTCGGTCGTATGAAGAGGGAAAGGATTAACTCGGCCTCCAGGCAGCGAGTGCCGTATCAGTACTGTGCCGGGTGGCCGGGGTTAATTCGTACCTGGCCCACGATCGACTCTCCCGTTCCCATCCTTATCTTTGACCCGGGGGGATGCTCCCCGAGTCCTGGCCAGAGCTCAGGCCCTGTAGACCCGCGCGGGATTAAAACGTACCCGGCGGGGTGGATACGCACATCGATCTAGTCAAGCCAGCGCCCGGAGCAGGGAGGTATGGTCGTGGCAAGTGACCCGAGGTATGGTTAAGGTCCTCCCCGCTAGGTGGTGGTAGGTAGGTAGGGTGAGGCCGTGGGGTTGATGAATGGCGATTCGCTGTCGGAACATGTCGGAATCGCTGGACATTGCTGAAACAACGGATAGAGGATGCCAATGACTCGGATGAAGATGAAAGTAATGATGAGGATGACAGTGATGACTGATGTGTTTGATTATATGAGAGTTTCCTCATTGGACGCTACTGCAATAGATCTCGTCTCTAAGACATGTGTATTTTGTTTTGTTCTAGTGGGAATAGATTAGTTTAATCCCTTGGATTCATAAAATGCTGTGGATATAAAGCTGATTATTCTCTGTAAATATGTTAATGTATACGCTACCCATTTTTGTGGTCATCTTAGATTGAGTATTCAGAATATTGTTATTTAGTCCATGAGCCAAGACCCGAATTTTGGGATATCGGTACCACCCGGGGTGACTAATTCTCTTAGGTGTTTTTAGCTTGCTACATGTCTCTAGTTTATGTTTTGATATGATAGCCCTTGCACACTGGTAGCTTAATGGTCGTTATCACTTCTTGAATAGACACACCCTACCGAAAATTCAGAAAAATTTTAAAATGTCAAATTTGGGGACAGGAATGCCTAAATGTCACTAAAATGAATATAGTAATTGTCACATTTAATACAAGTCCTGTAAATACACACTAAGCATGCCATGGGCTTGTACTTACTATTATGGCCAATTAATCCTCCTCAATATCATCTACGTCAGACTCGGAATCTGACTGTTGTGCTACCGGCTCTTCTTCAATAGCCTTGTTCTGGCATGTCTGTAACCTGCACATGTCCGTACACTTCAGGCCATTGCTGAGGCAAGTGCCTTAGGGAGTTCGCATGACCGCACACACTTGCAGGACAGTAGCTGCATAACAGCATCTGGTGCTGGTGAGCCTCGCATCCAGTTGACAGCAAGCTTGCCGTCCTCATCTGTCATCCAGCCGCAGTCTGTTGGGTTCGCAACAAATGGCTGGCTCTGCAGACTTCTCCTCCAGATCGCAGCCTGGTAGTTTGCACGTAGTGCATGCATGAAGAGGCAGTCCTCACAAGGAGGGAGTTGACTTTGACTCCACCTCTCCACGTCTCGCACAGAACAGCTCATACCGAAGCTTGTTCACCTCAGTTGTGTGGGTAGATGGCAGGTACATGTGGCAGGTGATTTCCTGTAGCTTCTCAAAGAGTTCAGGAGACACTTCCCATGAGCGCCCAAGTTCGTGGAAAGCATCCTGGTATGTCTTGTCCATCTTCACCTGCTTGAGTGTCGTCGTCATCTTCCCCCGGCCAGCGAATGCACTGACGGTATCACAGCCTGTAAAGGCATGCATACCAATCAATGAATCACACACGCTGCCTCCCAGTGTACGGCTCAGTGTGGTGATATCCAGGAATCTTGTCCGGTTCTTCGTCCCGCACTTCTGGAACAGGTGGGATGGGATCTTGTGGCACATGCATGCCCAGACACAGGACCATGACGTCTGATACGTATCCTCTGCAGTGATGATGACAGACTTGTACCCAGATTCTGCTGCATGAAGTGCATGGAGAAGGAGGCGTGTGTCTGCTTCTTCTTGACTTGACTTAAGCTCAGGAGCCTCTTCCCACTGCTCTTTGGTGATCTTGAAGCAGAGCTGCTCACATGTGACATACAGCTCCTTGCCCTCGAGCTTCTCCCTGTGCTGTGGTTTTTTCCATTCTTCTACCAGCAGGAACTTGATGAGACTTGCCTTGTTGGAGGAACTACCGAGTAACTTTCTCCACTGCTGGATGTTGTGCCCAGGTTGAATGTTCTTGAAATGGATCCCTGTGCCTGCACTTATGTTGGCTCGTTCTGCATCTTTGATGGATGTCTCCTTGTAGACGTCAAACACAACATCAATGCGCCTGCTCTTAGCACCCTCATGGACAACGTGACTCGGTGCTGTGCCTGCAAGCTGTGAAAAAGTGTTGTCGTTTCCCTTCAGTTTCTGGACCAGGCTCATCCCATCAATTATGGTAGCAGAGGGCTCGGGGATCACCTCTGCAGGAGAAACATTCCTCTCCAACTCCCTTGCTAGGGCAGCCTTGTTGGTCTTGCGGAGAGACCCATCACCGCTGGCAAGTGCCCATGGCAAAGGCCCCAGGGGATGAGCCAAGACATCACTCATTTTGAGCTTTCTGTTCTCAGCAACAAGGATCATCTGGCCAAATAGGTTCCTGTCAGCCTTCAAGATAGCCTCCTTGGCATGGCCTTGTGAGCGTGGCTTCATTCTGATGTTAGTGAACGTTCTCAGTTTCGTCTTCGTCATCGTGTCATGAAACCGGTATAGTGGCGTATCGGTCTCCAGGCGCTCTTCCTTGAAGGCTTGATATGCATCCTCTCCTATTCTGTAGGCCCCTAGAAGGTCTTTGGCAACTTCTGGTGGTGCTGTAGTCGCAGTTGACAAACTGACAAGATCTCAAAAATATCACCATTAAACATTACATGAACAAACAAACAAACACATTTACATGGAAACCATTCTACATATGTTTGCTCCTTCCAATAATAAATTATCCCCAAAATATCACAAAAAATCACCAAATATGAAATAAACCCCTAAATATGGGGAAACTTGAAATATACATCGGAATAACTCTTGTAGAGAATCAAATTAGCTACAAGAGCTGTTAGAATATATTTTTCAATTTCTCCCATATTTAGGGATTTATTCCAGATTTATGGGAAAATACCCAAAATTAATTTTTTTTAGGGTAAATCCCAAAATATGAGGAAATTTGAAAAATACCTAGGAACAACTCTGGTAGAGAATCAAATTCTACATAGGTGTCCAAAGTTTCGCAACGATCGTGTGATTGATTTTAAAGAAAATGAGGAAAACCCCGAGCGTCACGCTGAAAATCTTTTTTTATGGGTAGCACCCCCATTGCATAAAAAAATCAGACTAAGCTACCAGTGCGGGAAGGCTATCATATCTTAATGTATTTACAGTCACTCTATAAACATTTTAGTACCATTCGTGTTTAGTCACCCCAGGTGGTACCGATATCTGGCCTGGCTCATGGACTAATTGTACTTATCCCAGTTTAATGGGATGGTTTAATCTAATGTTTTGTTATGTATTATTAGTTTAACAGACAGTCTATTTTTCAGACCGTATAAATAAAAGTGTCTATTGTAAGATCATTGGTGTTATTAGATTCCTTGACCACACAAACCTATGGTTAGACAACAAAATGACTGTTGTAAGTCAAATATTAAGGAAGTTATCAATATAAAACCATTACTACGTTGGTGTATTATGTATATTAGCCGCCATCTTGAATTTCTCAAAATGCTCAAGGGTGCAATAATTGCACCCGACGGATTCTTATTAAGGGCACACTTAGTGATCAAAATCCGCAGAGTACAATTATGCACCACTAATTCCAGGGTTCCACCCCTTGGCTGCTGGACTAGTCACGATGGACCCAAATCAGGACCATAACGGCGCTACTCATTGCATTGTTGGCACGATCGTGGTTCGATTATGGTATGTGTGAAGGGGGCTCTAGTAGATTCGATACAAATAGATACTTCCTTTTAGCATCCTTTTATTTTACTACTGTATATATTTGTTACGCTTCTTTGTATGGTTATTTTACGGATAACGGGTTCACTCCATGTTGATACTGGTTGACTAACCTGTAAACGGGTGATTGCCGGATGACGCCCTCTTGACGGGCTGGTAACTTGCTTCGTTGCCCAGAAGTAAACGTCAAATAAAGTGGTATGTATGGGCTTAACGTGGTCGAGCGGTTCTTACGTAATTTATAAGTATTCTTAGTGCCAAAGGATTCGAGTAAGACAATATACTACAAAATATATATATTGTATATAATATATACAATACATATATTTTATATAATATATATATATATATATATATATATATATATATATATATATATAATATATATATATATATATATATATATATATATTAATATATATATATATATATATTATATATATAATTATATATATAATTATATTATATATATATATATATATATATAATATATAAGCGAGAGTGTGTATGTGTCTGTGTGTGTGTGTGTGTGTGTGTGTGTGGTGTGTGTGTGTGTGGTATAGGTTCCGCCCCCCGTGGCGCAATCACCTCATATGGCACATTTTTGGAACCAGGTCGACCAGGGGAAGGTGTTAAGCTCACTTATGAGGAGATGATCCGATCACTTTTTCTTTTCTTTTTTAGCAGCCTATTAGCGAGAATTGTGAAAAAAAGTGGGTTGCGAGAATTGAGGAAACCTTGATGTAGGGTGATGGGTAATGGGTGAGTGAATGGGTGGGGTGATGGGTAATGGGTGATGGGTGATGGGTGACTGAATGGGTGGGGGTGATGGGTTGGGGGTGATGGGTGATGGGTGAGGGAATAGGTGGGGGGTGATGGGTAATGGGTGAGTGAATGGGTGTGTGGTGATGGGTAATGGGTGAGTGAATGGGTGGGGGGTGATGGGTAATGGGTGAGTGAATGGTGGGGGGTGATGGGTAATGGGTGAGTGAATGGGTGGGGGAAATACATACGTTTCTACATCCATGATTTCGGGAAAAGTTAGAAGGGGCTATCTGGAGAGTCCGTGTTCGGTGGGCCTAAGGCCCCACCAAACACAGGTGGTGGGCCGAAGGCCCACCAATAGCCCCCCGCAGGAGCTAGCCAAAAAGTCCGTCCGGAGGGCGGCTTTGCGGCTTGTGTATATATTATATATATATATATATATATATATATATATATATATATATATATATATATATATATATATATATATATATACATTCTCTCTCTCTCTCCTCTCTCTCTCCTCTCTCCCCTCTCTCTCTCTCTCTCTCTCCTCTCTCTCTCTCTCTCTCTCTCTCTCTCTCCTCTCTCTCCTCTCTCTCTCTCTCCCTCCCTCCTAAGGTTTCCTAATTTATTTTTTGTTTCCTACTTCGCACGCGGTTCCTTTCACCTTTTTCTCGGCTCTCTAATCCTACAAGACTCTTCTGCCGCCGCCGCCGTCTCCTTTTCCTTAATGCCATCACTGGTAATGGCCTAAAAGTAGAGGCAGCATATCCTACTAGAAAACGAGAATGCAATTTTGTTAAACTCAGCAATCCTCTTCTTTGTCTCTCTCGTGTCAATCTAGTGGAATCTGATACCAACTGGATAACGGGAGGAATGGGTTTCTGGGACAGTCCTTGGATTCTTCTTCCCCTATTTTTGCTAGGTCGCAAGATGCTGTGGTGTCACCCTTGCCTCTGTTGCGGTAGAAGACAGGTTGAAGGGTGTCAGGGTGAAAGGGTGAGGATGAGTTGCTGGCTGGTGTGGTGATGCTTGTAGGAGGAGGAGAGAGGGTTGACAGGTGGCAATTCCAGGCATGGAAAACGACGTAAGGCAAGAGAGATTGAAGATAAAAATGGAGAGACTAGGATATTAAGTAAGACGGTGTAGAAAATAGAGAGCAAATTATGAAATAAAAATATGGAAACAGATAAGTGAAGGCAGGTGCAAAATTTCTTTGGCAGGCTTATATATGCCTGTCCAGATAGGTTGAGACTGCTTTGGAGCATGTTTACTTTTCAATGTTGTTAGTTGGTTTACCTGTGTAATAATAATGATAATACATATGATAATTAACGGTTTATTTAAAACATTTACACAATAGGCAGCCAGTGGCTGAAAATGTACATTAGACGTTTGAATAGTTAAAGAAACTTCAATCATGAGGAAAAAAGTTACATAAGATAAGAGTGTAAACAGAAATATATCTATAATAATATAAGCGAAAGTGTGTCTGTCTGTCTGTCTGTCTGTCTGTCTGTCTGTCTGTCTGTGTGTGTGTGTGTGTGTGTGTGTGTGTGTGGTATAGGTTCCGCCCCCCGTGGCGCAATCACCTGATATGGCACATTTTTTGGGAAACCCGGGGTTTACCAGGGGAAAGGTCATAAGCCCAACTTATGAGATGATTCGATCACTTTTTTTTTTTTTTTTTTTTTTGCAGCCTATTAGCGATAATTGTGAAAAAAAAAGTGGGTTGCGAGAATTGAGGAAACCTTGATGTAGGGTGATGGGTAATTGGGTGAGTGAATGGGTGGGGTGATGGGTAATGGGTGTGGGGGATGGGTGAGTGAATGGGTGGGGGGTGATGGGTTGGGGGTGATGGGTGATGGGTGAGGGAATAGGTGGGGGTGATGGGTAATGGTAATATAAGCGAAAGTGTGTCTGTCTGTCTGTCTGTCTGTGTGTGTGTGTGTGTGTGTGTGGTGTGTGTGTCTGGTATAGGTTCCGCCCCCCGTGGCGCAATCACCTCATATGGCACATTTTTGGAACCGGGTTGACCAGGGGAAGGTTTTAAGCCCAATTATGAGATGATCCGATCACTTTTTTTTTTTTTTAGCAGCCTATTAGCGATAATTGTGAAAAAAAAAAGGGTTTGCGAGAATTGAGGAACCTTGATGTAGGGTGATGGGTAATGGGTGAGTGAATGGGTGGGGTGATGGGTAATGGGTGTGGGGTGATGGGTGAGTGAATGGGTGGGGGTGATGGGTTGGGGGTGATGGGTGATGGGTGAGGGAATAGGTGGGGGTGATGGGTAATCGTAAATATAAGCGAAAGTGTGTCTGTCTGTCTGTCTGTCTGTGTGTGTGTTGTGTGTTGTGGTGTGTGTGTGTGTGTGTGTGTGTGTGTGTGTGTGTGTCTGGTATAGGTTCCGCCCCCCGTGGCGCCATCACCTCGTATGGCACATTTTTGGAACCGGGTTGACCAGGGGAAGGTTTTAAGCCCAAGTATGAGATGATCCGATCACTTTTTTTTTTTTTTTTAACAGCCTATTAGCGATAATTGTGAAAAAAAAAGTGGGTTGCGAGAATTGAGGAAACCTTGATGTAGGGTGATGGGTATGGGTGAGTGAATGGGTGGGTGATGGGTAATGGGTGTGGGTGATGGGTGAGTGAATGGGTGGGGGGTGATGGGTTGGGGTGATGGTGATGGTGAGGAATAGGTGGGGGGTGATGGTAATGTAAATATAAGCGAAAGTGTGTCCTGTCTGTCTGTCTGTCTGTGTGTGTGTGTGTGGTGTGTGTGTGTGTCTGGTATAGGTTCCGCCCCCCGTGGCGCAATCACCTCATATGGCACATTTTTGAACCGGGTTGACCAGGGGAAGGTTTTAAGCCCAATTATGAGATGATCCGATCACTTTTTTTTTTTTTAGCAGCCTATTAGCGATAATTGTGAAAAAAAGTGGGTTACGAGAATTGAGAAACCTTGATGTAGGGTGATGGGTAATGGGTGAGTGAATGGGTGGGGTGATGGGTAATGGGTGTGGGGTGATGGGTGAGTGAATGGGTGGGGGGTGATGGTTGGGGGTGATGGGTGATGGGTGAGGGAATAGGTGGGGGGTGATGGTAATGGTATATATAAGCGAAAGTATGTCTGTCTGTCTGTCTGTCTGTGTATTGTGTGTGTGGTGTGTGTGTGTGTGTGTGTGTCTGGTATAGGTTTCCGCCCCCCGTGGCGCAATCACTCATATGGCACATTTTTGAACCGGGTTGACCAGGGGAAGGTTTTAAGCCCAATTATGAGATGATCCGATCACTTTTTTTTTTTTTAGCAGCTATTAGCGATAATTGTGAAAAAAAAGTGGGTTGCGAGAATTGAGGAAACCTTGATGTAGGGTGATGGGTAATGGGTGAGTGAATGGGTGGGGTGAGGGGTAATGGGTGTGGGGTGATGCTGAGTGAATGGGTGGGGGTGATGGGTTGGGGGTGATGGGTGATGGTGAGGGAATAGGTGGGGGGTGATGGGTATGGTAATATAAGCGAAAGTGTGTCTGTCTGTCTGGTCTGTCTGTCTGTGTGTGTGTGTGTGTGTGTGTGTGTGTGTGTGTGTTGTCTGGTATAGGTTCCGCCCCCCGTGGCGCAATCACCTCATATGGCACATTTTTGGAACCGGGTTGACCAGGGAAGGTTTTAAGCCCAATTATGAGATGATCCGATCACTTTTTTTTTTTTTTTTTAGCAGCCTATTAGCGATAATTGTGAGAAAAAAAAGTGGGTTGCGAGAATTGAGGAAACCTTGATGTAGGGTGATGGTAATGGGTGAGTGAATGGGTGGGGTGATGGGTAATGGGTGTGGGGTGATGGGTGAGTGAATGGGTGCGGGGTGATGGTTGGGGGTGATGGGTGATGGGTGAGGAATAGGTGGGGGTGATGGGTAATGGGTGAGTGAATGGGTGTGTGGTGATGGGTAATGGGTGAGTGAATGGGTGGGGGGTGATGGGTAAATGGGTGAGTGAATGGGTGGGGGGTGATGGGTAATGGGTGAGTGAATGGTGGGGTAATACTACATTTCTACATCCATGATTTCAGGAAAGTTAGAAGGGCTATCTGGAGAGTCCGTGTTTGGTGGGCCGAAGGCCCACCACCAATAGCCCTCCGCTGGAGCTAGCCAAAAGTCCGCCCGGAGGGCGGCTTTGCGGCTAGTACTCAATAAACAAGGTATACAGAGTGTGTGTGTGTGTGTGTGTGTGGGTGTGTGTGTGTGTGTGTGTGTGTGTGGGTGTGGGTGGCTGTAAGGGTGGGTTGGTAGGTGGGTGGGGGGGTAGGTGGGTGGGTGGGTGGGTTTTCATGAGTAGAAGCAGTTTTGTCTTCTTTTTCTCCTTACGTGCACCAACAAAGATATATTTTGGTTAATTGAGAACATATGATTTTCCTTTGTCCTGACCCTGCTATCCTCTCAGGAGCACATCCAAGTGACTGCGGAGGGCTCCACGGTGCGCTACACGCCCAACACGGAGCTGGACTACGGCACGCTGTTCTGCTGGGGTGCCAACGCAGTGGGCCAGCAGCGCCGCCCCTGCGTCTTCCACGTCTTTCCTGCAGGTGGGTTACGAGTGCATTAACGGTGACTACAAGATCATCCCTGTTGTATTCTGTTGTAGGCTGAGGGTGGATATAGTGGGACTCGCTGAGACGAGGAGGCCTGGCAGTGGCGAGACTAGCAGTGGGGGTTACACCTACGACTGGTCCGGCATGAGCAATGGTCACCGTGTACGGGGAGTAGCTATAGGCATCTCCAGCAAACTGCAGCCGTCAGTTGTTGAGGTTACTCCGGTTGATGAGCGTATAATGCGGGTGAGGATGAAACACACTCTGGGTTTCATGTCTCTTGTTGCAGTGTACGCTCCTACCGAGATGCGTATAACTGAAGAGAAGGAGATGGTCTACGCCAAACTCGACTCTGTTTTAGACCAGTGTCCTCCTCGGGACACACTCATTGTCTTGGGCGACTTCAATGCTACTACTGGCACTGTGAGAGATGGCTACGAGTTATGTGTTGGTCCTCATGGGTCCGGTACCAGAAACACCAACAGTTCTCTGCTTCTGAACTTTGCAAGATCCAGAAGGTTGAGAATTGCAGGTTCTTGGTATCAGAGGCCAGAGCTGCACCGCTGGACATGGTATAGTAATGCCGGAGGGGTAGTTAAGGAGATCGACCACATCCTCGTTAGTACTCGTTGGAGGATCCTCCAGAACTGCAGGGTTTACCGGAGTGCTTAGTTCCTTGGAACAGATCACAGACTTGTTGTTGCACAGACTTAAGCTTCATGTCAAGTCCAGAAGAATCTCATGAGGTAACCATACTGTGTTTCATCTTGAGAAACTGAAGGACTTGATATGTGCTCATGAGTATGCGGTGGCAGTCTCAAATCGGTTTGATGTGCTCGGTGCTCTCGGGGACCCTGTAGAACTATGGGATACCTGCAAACGTGAAACTCTACAGGCTGCCAAGGAGTGTATTGGGGAGCGCCCGAGGTCAAGGCGTGGTTTTGTCTCGACGGAGACGCTGGAGAAAATCGAGGAGAGTCGCACTGCCAGGCTGGCTGGGAACCGGGACCAGCACAGGGCTCTATCACGCCGGACTAGAACCCTCCTGGGGAGAGACAAGGAGTGGTATGTCAGGAGTCTCGCTGAGGATGTCGAGGGTCATTTGAACGCTAATGACCTCCGACCCGCCTACCGAGCCCTAAAGAAGCTCCGTTCCAAGTCTCCTTCTCGGGCGAGTGCTATTCGAACAGCAGATGGGCGCCTCGTGTCGGACATGGATGGGCAGATGGCTCGTTGGGCTGAGTACTTTGGGCAGTTGTTCACGGTGGACCCTCCAACTGAGCAGCTTCACACCACTGGGTTACAGGCAGTGGATGCCGATCCTCCCATTGACGAAACCGCACCCTCTCTTGACGTTGTCAGAGAGCTGTAGCAAAGTTGAGGGGTGGAAAGGCAGCTGGTGTTTGTAATATCAGTGCGGAGCTCCTCAAAGCTGGGGGTGAGGCCATGATCCGCGGGTTGCATGCTGTACTGACTGCCGAGTGGCAATCAGGTACCATTCCTCCTGACTGGAAAAGGGGGCTGGTCGTCCCTATCTGGAAAGGGAAAGGGGACCGTCAGGACTGCAACAATTACCGCGGTATTACACTGCTCAGCGTACCAGGCAAGGTGCTTGCCCATCTATTGCTGACACGGATTCGCAGTCATCTGGTGAAGCATCAGAGACCTCAGCAGTCTGGGTTCACGCCTGGCAAGTCAACAACGGAACGTATCCTAGCCCTTCGTGTCCTGGTGGAACGCCGACGTGCGTTTCGACAGGGGATGCTTGCAGCCTATGTTGATCTCAAGAAGGCGTCTGACTCAGTGCATCGTGAGTCACTTTGGGATTTTCTGCGACTTCGAGGGATTCCTGCAAGGACTATTGGTTTGATAACTGGTCTGTATTCTGGGACTGAGAGTGCTGTGAGGTGTGGGGCAGGTGTATCCAGCTTCTTTCCTGTGAATACAGGAGTGAGGCAAGGGTGCGTCCTTGCCCCATCACTTTTCAACGCTTGTATGGACTGGGTATTGGACAAGGTTGTAGATCAAAGTGATTGTGGAGCATCCGTCGGCAACACCAAGATCACTGATCTTGTTTTTGCCGATGATGCAGTAATCTTTGCTGAGTCGCTGGAGGTCCTGGTGATGGCTCTCGAGGCGCTGCACGAGGAGGCAAAGCCTTTGGGACTTGAGGTCGCCTGGCTCAAGACCAAGGTCCAGTTGTTTGGAGACTTACTAGATGAAGCAGTACAGTCTGTTCACGCGTGTGGTGAGGACATTGAGATCTTGGAAAGTTTTACATACCTTGGTAGCACAGTCCATAATGACGGCGGGTCACGTCAAGAAGTCTTACAGCGGATTGGCATAGCCCACGGTGTTATGGACTCGCTCAGCGGGAGTATTTGGCGCTGTCGGTACCTGTAGGGTAAGGTAAGGTAAAGATGGGAGCATACGCTAAGCTGCGCGTGGCATGCGGTGCTCATCTCCGTGGCATTAGCCCTGAGAGCCTGTGGTGGGTGAGGACCCGTAACCCCGGGACACAGGGCTAGTGTGACTCCCGGGTTACCACAGTTACCTTCCCCAGGTTACCCCAGGTACCTATTTATCAACCCCGAAAGGAAGTAAGAGCAGCTGGGTAGGCTGGTCACCGACTTGCCCTGGCCCGGGATCGAACCAGGGTCCGCAGATTCGTAGCCAGGCACGCTAGCCACTGCACCACGGAGGCGACATGTCGGTACCTGTGCAGAAGGACAAAGATCCGGATCTTCAAGTCGCTTGGGATCCCTGTCTTACTCTATGGTTGTGAGACATGGACACTAAATAGTGACTTGAAGAGACGAATCAATGCCTTTGGTAATAAGTGTCTTCGCAGAATCATCGGGTATCGTTGTGATGATTACGTGTCAAATCAGCGATTGCACCGTGAGACTGAATCGAGGCCTATTACCTGCATAGTCCGCCAGCGCCAACTTCGGCTATATGGGCATGTGGCACGCTACCCTGAAACCGATCCTTCCCATCTATAAGAGACAATCCGGCGTGGAGGAGGCCAAGGGGGCGCCCACAAGGCTCGTGGCTGGGGCAAGTTGATGTTTCTTGTCGAGAGCTGCTTGGTATTGGAAAGGAGCCTGCACGGAAACTCGCGCGTGGTGACCCCCGGGAGTGACGTCGGAGGGTGGGCGAGGCGACGCGCCCGCCGGCGTATGCCCCCAATGATTGATTGTTGTATTCTGCCTCATCCCTTCACATTCCTGGTCCTTCCATCACTCATGCACTCTTGCCCCTTCCCGCAGGACGCCCGGACCCGCTGCACAACTGTTCCTCCTTCAACCTGTCGGTGTCGGTGGTGCACGTGCGCTGCGTGGCGGGATTTGACGGGGGGCTGCCGCAGACCTTCATCCTGGAGCTGCGGGACCCCCACACGGCCACGCTGATCGCCAACACCACAAACATGGTGAGTGAGAGAGAGAAGAGAGAGAGGAGAGAGAGGAGAGAGAGAGAGAAGAGAGAAGAGAGAAGAGATGAGAGAGAGAGAGAGATATGTTACTCATTTTCCTTGTTCACTGGCAGTGTTTATTGTTCAGGTAATTAACTTATTTTTATTTCATATATTTAACCTTCTCAAGACTAGATTTGTCACTTTTTTTGTCCCTATTTTTCGTCTTTAAAATAACAAAATAGAGGAAGAACAATTCACACGTGATAATCGGAAATCTGCGTAGAGTGCATGGTTGGCTTCCATACCTATGGCACTTATAAATACAATTACCTAGAAATTCAGAAAATGGTTGCTTACTTTCAATATCTCAGCTTATTTTGATTGATTTTTTTTATTTGGGGATTCAAAAGGAAAAAGAAAATTTATTCTACTTGTATGTGTTTAATATTTATTTTATTAACTGCCATGAAATACACACTCGCTATAGCCACGTTTGATTTCATGTTTCTTCTTATAATTCAAACATTTACTCAGACTCCTTCACTGCCGCTCCTTCAGACATATATGTTCACGGCCTCGCTTTGCCTCCACAGGTTCCCTTGTTCTCGGTGCCCGGACTGCCCTCGGGCTTCACCCTCCGTGGGGACGTCTTCTCCACCAACGCCAAGGGACACAGTGAGACCATCAACCTTCAGGTGTACACGATCAAGGACGTGGCCGAGAAACGCACAGGTGAGGGAGGTGGTGGTGGTGGTGGTGACACACACACACAGACACACACACACACACACACACACGAGCCACTCAATGGACGCCCAAGTAGAAAGGTCACGTCTTGTTCACACTTAGCCTCGTGGTTCCCCAAATATCCAAGGTAAAGGACCTTTCAGGATAAATCGATCCCGAATGAGTATGGAAGCGCAGGGTGAGTTAGTTCATGGGTTGTGCTCGGCCTGGCTTCACGTCTCTGTCCCTTTGATGTCAGGATTCTTCTTTAGTTTGTGACTCGTGTGTGTGTGTGTGTGTGTGTGTGTGTGTGTGTGTGTGTGTGTGTGTGTGTGTGCTTGTGTGCGTGTGTGTGTGTGTGTGTGTATGTGTATGTGTATGTGTGTGTGTGTGTGTGTGTGTGTGTGTGTGTGTGTGTGTGTGTGTGTGTGTTCATCTAATTCTGTGGTTATTAATCTTTTCATCAGTCCACATCCCTTCCAGACTCCCAGCAATTTCTAGCACCGCTACTGAACACTAGCTCAAGAGTAGGGGATTGATAAAGGACTTTTGAAATACACTTGGGGCCCGGAATTGATCTCATATAGATATATATATATATATATATATATATATTTTTTTTTTTTGAGAATCAAATAACTATATAAGACGCATGAGTTTTTTTTTTGTCGAATTCTGTTTAATAGAGTATTCCCCAGCAGTGGCGTAGCTAGGAGGGATTAACGTGCCCCCTCATGAGAACCATGTGCCCCACAGGTGCCCTCCCACAGACCATGGCTGCCGTATTCTTGTGTAATGCTCTAATACCCACCACTGATCTGATATTAGAATATACCCTTCTTTGTGGCATCAGTGGCCTCTCTGAGCTCCGCTTGCCTACAGTGCCCCCCATTGATAGATACCTAGCTACACCACTGCTTACAAGCAATCCAGTACTTTAACAACCCAAATACTACGTAGCAATTTTTTTTTTAAATGATATCATACCCACAATTCTCTGCGACGTTGTTAATGAGTTCGAAGCACTAACGTTCCCTATCAATATAAGCTTTCCAAAAATACTACAAAACTATACCTATACAATTACTAACTCACATTTAGGACTAAGATAACGTTACAGGTAAAAATATTGGTCAAAGGTAAAAGATAAGGGCGTGGGAAAGAAATAAGGGAAAGGTTAAGTGTTTCGAAGCAGTGTTGTTTTCCTTGAATAATCCGGTGCTAGCGACGGTCGTTTGCGAGCCAGCGAGCTGGCAGGCGTTGTGCAGGCGCGGGGGGAAGGAGGAAGTAGACTTTTTGCAAAACAACTTTTCTTATTTTTTTGTTTTTCTTCATTTTTCCACAGCTTTTGTTAAATAGAGAGAGAAAGGGAGGGGTAAAGAGAGTGAAGGGGAATGAGTGGGGGGATCTGGGGGGGTGACCACCCCATATCTAACAAAAAGTCAGGGGTCTAATGACCCAACTATTTTTTTTTTAAAGGGTTTGGCCATGGCCACCTCGCACTAGCTCTGTATCCAACCTTGCCATCCCATCTTTTTTTTTATGGGGGCCCCAGTGTGAGTGGGGAGGAAGGAAAAGGGTGAAGCTAAGTGAAAATTTGAGGTTGTTTAGGCTAACCCCCTGCAAAGTAATAGCTGTTGCCCCCTCTTATCTGTCTCCCCTTAAATAACGTAATCAGCTTAGCCTTGGGTAGTTTTAACTGAGGGGCAGGGCCCCGTCATGATAAATCTAGGGGCCCCCACCAGTTGCCCCCCACGGGCCATGGCTCCGAAATCTGTTTGGACCTTTGACTGACGATATGCACTAAACTCTGTTGCAAAAAAATGCGCGTACCTGAAACTCCGTTTCCCACTTTTGCTCCAATTCCCTGGGGGGGGGGGGGGGGGGGGCCCCCCCAGGTGGCCCTTCTTGAAAATACCTGGGTAGTAGCTCGCACTGTTCCCAAATATATAAAATTGGTCTATCATAGCATTCACCCCACAAAGGTTGGTCTACACCCCCGGGTTAAGACCCATGATTTAGTTTTATTTACGGCCTGACTACAGTCGTAGGGCCCCGTCTCCAAATCTCATTTTATCATTCACCCTTATGTTAGTGTTACCAAAAACCATCACCCCCGGGGGCGGGTCCAAACCCCCGCTAACACCCGGTCCCCATTCACTCTGGGGGGACAGGGCTCGGTTTTAAGGGGAGACTGCCCATCATTCCCCCCCCGAAGATGAATCCTGGACTTCTGGGTTGTGAACCAAGCGTGGTAACCCACACTATGAGTATTTTAAAAATGGGCAAACCTGCTTGTCAAATGCGGGGATCAACAGTTGTTACGCCGACATTTGCTGCTTGACTGGCAACTACGCTTTAATCCGCTACGCAGCATGTGTGTGGTGTGTGTGTTGTGTGTGGTGTGTGCCCCCCCACGATCTTTTATCTGCGTGATGGGGTTTTTCGATCGCCAGCTTTTATCTTCCCGGAAACTGCTTAGGCTCATAGAGATCGATGATGCGGTAAGATTTGATCTCACACACTTACCCAACTCCTGCCCAAGGGGACATGAACAATCGGCTATCCGGGAAAACACCCCGAACGGGCTTAACTTACACACACTAAACGCCGGCGGAGATGCTTCCAATCAACTACAAAGGCTGTATTCGATGTTTTTTTTTCTCACTTTCACATCTGTTGTAGTTTTTTTGGGATTTCCCCCGACAAATAAACCTTTAGTTTTCCAAAGGGCGCAGAATTTTTTGTGTATCAACTGCGTTATGGTTGCAGTGTAATTTGGTGGGGATTTTAGCAGAAATTGTGTGTTTGGTGTACGAATCAGGTCTGTTCCGTGAAGATTTCCAGGTGAGGTTTTGTAACGCGGGGCCGATTTGCTTTCCTTTCACGCCCGGTTTGGCTTCACGTGCAAGCGTGTACAAAGGAAAGGGGTTACAAAAGGGGGTTAGAAGTGGCATAAACTTTAAAAGATTTTTGTAAATCAATCCAGTATTTGGTTAGGTCTTACTTTTAACATGTGTATGCCGCCTTTGTTTTACAATTACAGATTTTTTTGTTTTACTTGCATCCCGACACATTATTATATTTGTACTAGACTTTTATGTATTCATTTACTTCTTATCATTACTGTTGTTATCATCCCTGAGGACTATCACTAAAACTGAATTGTTTCATCATAGAGGTGTTCTGTGTCAGTAGCTTTATATTTTTTATATTTTTTTTTTATATAACATTTCGAGAATTTGACTCGTTGAAATTAATAATAAGCCTCTAAATTCAGGTCATTATTCTGAGCTTTCCTCTACACTGCTTCCCTCACCAGAACCTTCGCTATCTCTCTTCCTCAGGTTGCCTCGTCCCCTACTCTCTCCTCCTCCTCTTGTTCAACCCAAGCTGTCTTCATTCCCTCCTCATCTCAAGTTGTCGCAATTCCCCTTCTCTGTTGAGCCACCGTCCACGTCCAAACATCTTAGAGAGAAAAAAGTTTTATTCACTGTTAGGTATACCCTATTTTTTTTTCTAGATTTCGCCTCTATACGTTGTTCGTATCTTTATATTGTTCAGTTTTTGTTATAATTGTTGTATAGTGTTCTTGTTTTCTTGGATTTTCTCGCACCAGCTTTTTTATACAACTGGTAACTTTAACTTTTCGTTTTCCTTGTGTTCGTTTGAGATTAGTTATTTTCCATTGTTTCCCGTGCATCTGAAATGGATTCATCTTTTAGTATTGCGAATTCGTCCCTTAAGCCTTTCATTTTCTCTGCCGTCACTTCTATTTGCAATCATGGCCCATTTTTTGTTTATTAGTGACTATTCTTCGTCTTTTCTCTTCCTCCAATTATTATCACTTTCCTTGTGACCACAGATCCTCACTGATCATCACACCGGTACAAAGCAGCATTCCTTGCCATCACGATCCCTTCATCGCCGCCTCACCTCCAGCACCTTATCAGCCTGTTTTCTTTCCCTCAGCTGCCGTCAAAGCCCTTCCAACGAGGAATCAATCCTCAGGGAGCCAAGCCTCATGCCCCATCATCTCCGTGGCGGCGGGCGTGGTGGGCGGTCTCCTGTTCGTGCTTATCGTGCTCCGTTGTCGTGGTGAGGGTGCGTCTGGGAAGACGGGCGAGAGTGTAGTGTGGGCGTGAGGAAGTACGAGAGCATGCGGGCGTCCATGAGGTGTCTACGAGCCCCCCTGTCCACTCCAAGGCGCCACCCCCGACCCGCCATCCGAGGAAACGCCACCCACTTCTTTGCATGACGCTCTTCCGCCCCCCTCCTGTCTTGTTCAGGGACGGAGACGAGAGGAACCCTGATATCATTCTGCATGGCGGAGGTATGAGACAGACATACATAATAAATTACATGTCTAATCCACCTCCCCGCCCAAACTGTAATATGACCAGATTGCGGGCGTCGTTAGCTGGAAAAAACTTTCATAGCACTAGTACACCCTATCGGAAACTGCATCTGTATTCCCCTTATTCCCTGACAAATCCCCTGAATATCCTCCTCTTCCTCCCTCCCTCAGGACGCAAACCAGCCCTGGCGATGTACTGCAGGACTCAAAACCCCGTGAAACATCACTTCGACCTTTGCCGTTATGATACTTAGCACAGAGGTGAGAGAGAGAGATGTATGTAGAGAAATAGTATAAGTATATGATGGAAGAAGCAAGATGATTTAAAAAATTTAAGGCAGGGGAGAATGAAGAAAGGGCAAGGAACTTAAAAGTACATGAGAAAATTAGGAAGGAGAGAAGTTCAATGATGATATTCTTTAAAATCAAATGCATATAAAGGGTGAATAAAAGTTTCCTATATCATCATACGATGTGTAACTATGTAGTGAAAGGAAAAATACAAAAACTAGACAAGTCAGAAAATCCCCTAGGCGATTTTGGTGTGAATGGATGGAACTGCTACTGT
Source organism: Chionoecetes opilio (assembly GCA_016584305.1). Taxonomy (NCBI): domain Eukaryota; kingdom Metazoa; phylum Arthropoda; class Malacostraca; order Decapoda; family Majidae; genus Chionoecetes; species Chionoecetes opilio. The sequence goes on from JACEEZ010002687.1 coordinate 21,703, forward strand.
AGTGGTCTGTTCTAGATCGCATGGCCAGTAGGAAACGGTCTCTGGCTTTGCGCCATCGGTCGGGTCGACATCGGACTGCGAGGTAATATGGGCAAGGGCGGGGGCAGCAGCTTCTCCTTGCTTATGGGTGAAGAAACCCGTGTTGAACGGAGAGTATCGGGGCCCGGGTAGTTTCTCAGGTTCCTCATGGCTGGGGACACGTGAGGTTCTCACGATAGGCCACCACAGCCCCTGTTGCACTCAATGCTGGATGGCCACCTTTTCTGGTGAAGATAAAGAGGAAGGCCAGATGGAAGAGGCGTGGTGGACTCACAAAGGAAGAAAAGGCACCTACTCCCTTGAAAGGGAGGTAGGTTGCACTGCAGGCTTTTTTAAGATAGAGACCGGGAGAGTAGACATTGGGGTCGGGGTAAGGGAAACTTGCGACACTGGGAGGAGTTTCAGAAGGGCCCAGGGAACTAAAGTGATAAGTAAGAAAGAGAGGGGAGGGGTTTTAGTTAAAAATAAAGGAAAATGGACAAAAATATAAAGGAGTTTCTTGAAGGTCTACTATACAAACTGTAGGAGTATTTTAAACAAGATAGATTTCCTGAGAGGAATAAATAGTGTAGAGGATTTTGATATAATAGCATTAACAAAAACATGGTTGGATAGTCAGGAAAGGTATTTGATACGGAAGTCGAGATAGCTGGGTATAAGTTATTTCACAAGGACAGAGTTGGCAGGCGAGGTGGAGGAGTTTGCGCTTCATGCAAGAGATGCATTGCAGTGTTGTTTTTAATAATTTTTATAAAAACAGATGACAGCATAGAGTCTATATGGGTAGAGGTTACGGAAGGGAACTGAGAAAATGGTTTTGGGGCAGTGTATAAGGCCTCCAAACTTATGTAAAGAGTATTCAGCTCCTATATGGGAAGAAATAAAAAAAGGCCGCAGATATATTCGACTATGCGTGGTGGGAGATTTTAATCTTAGGAAAAATAGACTGGGTTTTAATCATAGGTGACAGCGACGCATATGAATTGTTAAATTCATTGAATATTCCTTATAGGGAAAAAGGTCCAGAAAGAGTGATCCAAAATGGATGACCACTAATTTAAAACGCAACATTGGATATCCAGATATTGGTTATCCAAATCATCCAACCAATATCCAGGATATTGGTTATCCAGGATACCTTCCTAAGTCAAGCAATCAAGGAGCCTACTAGAGGTGATAATATTCTAGATCTATTGCTGACCAATAGAGACGATTTAGCTCCCAGATGTAGAGGTCGTTGGAAAGTTAGATAATAGCGACCATTATGAGATCAGATTTAGCTTAAAATGGGAAGTTGAAAATTAAGTGGCAATAAACATAGAATACCTAATTTAAAAAAGGCCAATTATGCAGGATTAAGAAGACACCTGGGGTTATTAAAAGAAGGTTGGATGGAGGGAAGAAATTTTCCCAGGTAGGGACAGGGCGTCGACAGCTAGAAAAGCCATTATGAAGGATTAGGAAGGCACCTGGAGGTAATTAGAGCGGTTTAGACATGGAAGTGAGGTCGGTGCTGAGGAGGTAATTAGAGCGGTTAGACATGGAAGTGAGGTCGAGACTGAGGGGTAATTACAGCGGTTAGACATGGAAGTGAGGTCGGGGCTGAGGAGGATTAAAACCTTATTTGTAAGGAATATAATTGACTGACGGGAAATAAATTTCCTTATGGGGAAAAATAAGGTCCAGAAGAGTGATCCAAAATGGATGACCACTAATTTAAAACGCAACTTTGGGAGTAAAAACAAGCATTTATTTAAGGTTAAAAGGGCAGGTTTGGGTTTAAGCAAAGACCAGTTATACGGGGAGGGCCCGAGGACAGTGAAGAAATTAACTCGAGTTGCTAAAAACAATTATGAGATTAAAGTAGCAGGATAGGCGAAAAGTGACCCAAAGGAGTTCTATTAGGTATATAAAACCAAGACAAGGGAATTTGTTGGGGTGTTAAAGGGTTTGACAGGGTGAGGTCTTAAATACGGATGAGGATATGTGTAAAAAGTCTAAGTAAATTATTTCTTAAGTGTTTTTACGGGAGGAGGATACACAGACGATACCTGATAGTGAACAGATGTTCAAAGGAAGCGACGAGGAGATCTTCAAAGAATATTTGAAAACTAGGGAAATGGTGGAAGAGGATATAGATAAATGAAGAATTTTAAATTGCTAGGACGAGATGAAGTGTATCCCCAAGGGTATTAAAGGAATGCAAGGAGGTTGTTAGTGAGTCGTTAGTGCACATTTTTTAGGAAAACGGTTTGGTAGGCGATGTGCTATTATTGTCGAGGAAAGGAAATTTGTTCCCATATTAAGAAAGGGAGACCCGAGACTAAAGTCAAATTATCGACCGTAAGTCTAACGTCAGTGGTGGGTAAATTCTTGGAATCTTTATCGCAAAAAACAATTAGAGAGCACTTTACATAAACATAGTTTGATCAATGATTCACAACATGGATTCACCTAGGTAGGTCATGTCTCACACAATTTATTGAGTTTTATAGGAAAGTTTATGAGACGGCAGATAATGATAACGATTATGATATAATATATCTGAACATTAGTAAGGCATTTGACAAAGTACCCCAAAGAGCGACTCTTACATAAGGTTAGGGTTCATGGAATAGATGGGAAGGTTCTTCATTGGATTCATGAGCTTTGGGTAAGTAATAGGCAAGAAAGGGTTACAATTAATGGTTCTAAATCTGAATGGGGGCTGGTGACAAGTTGAGTTCCACAAGGGTTTGTTTTGGGTCCATTAAATATTTTTGGTTTACATCAACGACTTAGATAGTGGGATTAGCAGTGATATCAGCAAGTTTGCTGATGATACTAAGGTAGGTAGGATTATTGGATCACAGTCCCGATATTAACATTTGCAGGGAGACTTAGATAAACTTAACGAGTGGGCAGTAAGATTGCAGATGGAATTTAATATAGATAAGTGCAGCGTTATGAATGTTGGTTTGAAAAAACCCTGGTAATAGATAAAACATAAGCAATGTATCGCTGAAAAAATCCGAAGGTGAAAAAGATCTTGGAGTGAGGGTGAGCCCAGACCTCCGACCTAGGAAACAAAGTACTGAGGCCAGAAATAGAGCTAATAGAGTATTAGGATTCATTAATAGAAGTGTTAAAAGTAGGAGTGCGGAAGTTATTCTAAAGCTTTATCTGGCTCTAGGCAGGCCTCACCTAACTATGTGGTTCAGTTTTGGTCTCCATATTACAGGATGGATATAGCCTTTTTAGAAAAAAAGTGCAGGAAGGATGACCAAAATGATGCAAGGGGATGCGTTACTTTAGTTATGAGAGAGATTGAAGTTATTAAAATTACACTCACTCGAGAGACGCAGAGTAAGGGGCGATCTGATAGAAGTTTTTAAGTGGATAAATGATTAAATAAAGGGGAGGTTCTTACGGCTTTTAACCAGTGGTAGAGCAAGAGTAACGGATTCAAAAGATGGAAAGCGTAGATTTAGAAAGGGAATAAGGGAAAAACTGTTCACAAAAAAAAAAATAGGGTGGTGAATGATGAATGGTCTCAGTTGACGGTCAGTTTCTAGTGCTGAGTCATTGGGTGAGCTTTAAAAGGGGAGCGTGGATAGGTTCATGATTGGGATGACCTGTGAATTTAGGTAGTTTTAGGTGACAGGAAATAACCACGTGTATGCCTCAGCGGCTCTTGTAGCTTGTCCTATTTTCTTAAGTTCTTATGTTCTATACGTGATTACTCATTAGGGCTTGTTCTATGCAAAAAGTTTGTTATACAGACCCCCGTTTGATTTTAACAGCACTACTTGCATTGTCGAATTTCAGCTCAATGCCCGAAAATAGTTGTGTGAGTTTAAGCCTATTACTCATTAAGGGCTTTTTTTAGGTCCCCTTAGAGCTATTCCCTAGCTATAGGATAGGAAGATCGCTCCACAGGGCAACCCTGGGTATACAGGCAACCATTCTCACATCTGATACTACTTACCAGGCTACACTTAGATATCTGAAAAAGAACATACTTCTGGCAACGCGTGCCATTGGAACCGCGGCCGGCTGTCCGAGCCGTAACGGAGCTATCATTTCTTCTTTTTGCCTTTCATCACGTAACAACTGCTCTTCTATCCAATCACGTGTTGTTTGTATTCAGGCCCATATGGTAGAGCACCTCTGTTTTTTCGTTGTTTACGGTGGTGAATTTTTTACCCATTCTATGCTTCGTATTCTTCTGTAAGGTTTTACGGGGATGAGTGTAAGTTATTCTTTACCCTGGCCGGTGCCAGCTTTGTCTTAAATATTTTCGGCTGGTGTCTGTGTTCTGTGGCTGTGTGTTAGCTACGCCCAAGGGCGCGGCTTTTCCCCTTTCTCCCTCTGGGCTTTATTTCCCCTCGCCAGGGCGTCCCTGGCCCCCCGACACCTGGTCTGCCACGGTGTAGCTGAGATGTGGGGAGGGTTACGTAGTTCTCCCACCACGCCCCCTACCCCCTATCCCCCTGTCTTGGCCCTCACCAGAGCCGGTGCAAGGGGGGTTTCGGTGGTTCCTGGTCTGCCAACGTGTAGCTGAGATGGGCGGAGTTACGTAGTTCTCCCAGCCACGCCCCTCCTCCCCTGGGGCCGGCCCTCCATAGGCCGGTGCGGGGGGGTTTCGGTGGTTCCTGCTGCCAGCGTGTAAGCTGAGATGGGCGAATGGTTTACGTAGCTCCCCAGCCCCGCTCCCCCCCCCCCCCCGCCGGCCCTCCCATGGGCTCGTAGCGGTGGTTTGGGTACCTGATCTTTTTTTGCCCGGACCCCTGGCCTGCCACTCGAGGCTTAGATGGGCGGATGGTTACGTCGCTTTTGCGGGTGCCCAACCTCCCCCGCTGCCCTCGCCCGGACCCTCCATGGGGCCGGGTAGGGGATTTGAGTCGGTCCCTGGCTTCCACGTCGACCCCCCCCCCCCCCGACCCCTCCTCCCGCCTCCACTTATCCTGGGGGTCTGGGCATTGCGTGGTGGCGGATGCAGTTGGGGGTTTTGGGGGCTTTTCGTGTTGCGTCTAGTCACCTTTGTCCCCCTCACGGTTTTACCCTTCTTTTCCAGCGGATCAATTGTGAGGCCCAGGGCTTCTCGGTGTCTTTTAGGTCCCGAGCCACCAGCTCTGCTCCTGCACGCCCCGTGCCTTCTTTCGGACCTTTTTTTCGTCCCGCCGATTGCCCGGGTATGCTGTGGATGGCTGCGGCTTCATCCTCCCGTAGGGGGTGTGCCCTGCTTTACTGGCGAGGCCTATATGCGGACCTCAAGGAGTGGTGGTCGAATAGTCTTTGAATCTCGTCCAACTGGCGCAGCCAACTTCCGTCTGTCCTGGGCGACCGGTCTTCTGTTTTCTCGGCTGGGCCTCCGCCAAGTCGTCCTTTCCTCCTCGTCTCGCACCTCCCGACCCCCTGCCTCTGCTTCCATGAGCTCGAGCGTTGATCGTGCTGGACGGTGGAGCAAGAATCTGTCGGTCTCCTCAGTCCCTCACCATGACCGCGACTCCAGGTCGAGGACTTGCCTTCTTGGTCGTCTGCCCTGTCAGGCCGCTCTCCTGGGCTTTCCCACCACCCTCAACCTCCTTACCTCCGGGGTTGTCGTCTTGGATGTCTTCAGTGAACTCCTTCATGGCAAGAATGGAGGGCCACTTAACTTCTGGGTCCCATTCTCCGACTCCGAGGACGTCGCAGGTCCCCATCGCCTGCTTCACTCTCACCGGTGCCTCTTCTGATCTGTGTATCGAGAGGATGACTACCTGGTTGGCTCCGACGGAAAGAGGCTGCTGCCCTACCCGTGCCCAAGCGACGACGGTTCGGGACTTCCGCCCCCTGGCTTCCTGTCGCACCGGGCCCTTGACTCCGCCCTTTTCTTCTGAGGTGCCTTGCTAGGTGCACTTCCCCTCGTCCCGCTGCGGAGGAGCCTTGGGACTTCCCTCCTTTCCTTCCTCCGTCCTGTTTTACCTGGGCACCGATGCCACCGTCGTTGCCTTGTGAGACGTTCGACGGGCGGCTTGTTGCCATCGGTCGTCTGGGAAGGAAACGGCTATCCTGGGGCCCAGTTCCGTGGTACGTTGGAGGTGCGTCCGCTCCCGGGTGGACGGGGAAAGGAGTCCTTCCTCTACCGCCGGAGTCCTTTCTCTCGCCTGAACGCTCCCTCGAAGCAGCCTGCGGTTTCTTCGGCGGCCGATTTCGATGCCTCTGGCCTCCTTACTGGCTGAGCCTAGTTTGGTCATGGATGGCATTCCTCGTGCGTTGATGAAGCCAGGGTGCCAGGTGGCTTTCTCCTCGGAGGGCCAGAACGGTTGCCCTGGTGAAGCCGGCCCCTGGAGACCCTGCGAAAGTGTGGAAGCGGGTACCACCAGTGGGTGAACCGGGTCCGCAGTCCTGGTCCCCGATCCCGGTTCTCCCGGACTCCTGGTGGCATTCCACGTGTGATTGCTGATTTCCTCCGGTGTCCCGTTTTTCTGCCAAGGACCTCCCGTGGCGGGCGCACCGGTGAAAGGAGGGCTTTTCCTGCCGGTACTGTCAGGAGGGCACACCCTCCCTGTTACCTTCTTCTGTTGCCTTTTTCGTCAGCTGGCGGAGTGGCTTTCTCCTCCCTCGCCGTGGGATCACTCTTCTCTCTCTCTCGGCCTCCCGGTCGAATGTCTGTCGGGCTTTGTCGACTCGCCTGTGATGCATTCGGCGGCCTCCCTCTCTCCCGACGGTTCCGCCCTTCCCTTGACAGGGCCGTCACTGCCCTTGGCTCTTCGTCGGCGCGAGGCTTTTTTCGGGGCTGCCGAGCTGACTAGACCGCAGATTCTCCGGATTATCCCTTCGATTCGGAGGTTCTTGTCGGAGACAACACACCTCCTTGCAGCAGTGTCTCGCCTCAATCCCGCCCCCACGTCACTCTGGGTTCTTCTCCGGCCCCAGAACCGTCTCGGCCGGGGGTTCCGGAGGGGGTCCGGCAGTTGTTTCGTTGGGGCTCTTCCTCGTCGGGAGGGGCAGTCCAGGAGTGCTCAACACCCCGTATTGGATGGCCCCAGGAATCCTCGTCGGTCCCAGTCGGGTGGCCTTCCGGATTCAGGGCCTCTGGTCTCGGGCCTTTCGCTCGGGGCCCGCTACTGTCCACAAGCCTTCCTCCACGGGTCGCTCTCCTCCCGCTTCTGAGCCTCCCTTCCAGGCCTCTTGTCCGGGTTTCCGGGCGCCTGGCCGCAGAGAGTTGGCCGCCAGGGTGTTTTCTAACGGTCTTTCTTGGCCCTGGCTTGCCCTAACCGCCCCTTCGGCGCCCTCCTTCTTGGACCACGGTCTTCCACAGTGCTCGCGATCACGTGTCGGAACATGCACTCCTCCGGGTAGTTGAGAATGGTTCTGGTACAGGTCTTCCTTTCCCGCATTTTCACATCGTACCCAAAATGAATCTTCAAAGGGGCGGCTTATCTTGGACCTCAGCCCGCCTAAACGGATTTGTGCCCAACCACCGGTTCCGTATGCTGACCTTGGGCCCCAGGTCCCGCCTTCGGCTTAGGCAAGGGGACTGGATGGCGGTCCCTCGATCTCAAGGACCCTATCTGGCAGGTCCCCTGCAGTCTTCGGTTTCCGTCCGCTTTCCTGGCCTTCCAGGTGGGATCGGACACGTGGCAGTTTCACCAGGACTGCCCATTCGGCCTCTCCATCGCTCCGAAGGGTTTTTACGCGTGACGCGCGGCCGCGGTCCCAATGGCCACGGCGTTGCCAGACGTATGTTTCTTTTTCAGATTATCTAAGTGTAGCCTGGTAACTGTATTAATCAAGATGTTGGAATGGTTTGCCTGTATACCCAGTGTTTGCCGCTGGGTAGCGATCTTTCCTATCCTATAGCTTATGCCCTAAGCTCTGTCAGGGACCCAAAAATAAGGCTTTTCATACTTCAAAAGCCGTCATTTTACGCAAAAAGTTCTTCCGACAACCCCCATTGATTTTGACAGCACTACTTACATGTCAACTTCAACGCAATCATCCGAATTAATATTTTTAGGAGTAGTTATACCACTTTTTGGGCATACACTTGGTTCCACCAACGGGTCTTATGGGTAAGCGACAGCGAGCGAAGCTCGCTGTCAATAAGCATATTATTCAACCTACAGCGTTCATCTTGTCAGTCAGAATCCCTCACATTTATGCTTATTGGAACTAATATAAGTTTTTCCTTTGTAACTATTTTCCCCCTAACCATACAAAAGTCTCATCATGAGACTGGTCAGATTTACAACAAAGGATAAACCTAGGTTGGGCATGTCATTGAAACTTTTAGGATATACTGCTCCATCTCTCTCTATATGGCACATTTCCGCCCTTTTGGCATTAAATCAATCCTTATCTGTTATCTCCTTGTGGTCAGTTCAGTCATTGTTGAAGTCATGATAACCTTGGATAAGCTCATATTTCGCTATCAAGTAAACAGAACACAGTACTCTTCCGCTATTAACATAGATTCCCATGCTATCCTTTAACAGTCTCATGGCTTTAAGATGATGCCTATGTTTAACCTGATACTAGGTTTACCTATGATAATACACTGAAATTTAGAAATACCATAGTATATCTTTTCCTCCTGGCATCCAATATCAGTCAGTAAGCAGGATTTTTCACCTCTTAAAAAAATAACCTATAAAAAACATAACACCCAGTATACCACTGGTATACTGGGTGGATTAATACCCAGTAAAAACTAACTTTTAATATATATGCGGCTCCATCGATGCAGAAGGTGATGATAAAATCCGATGCTCCCGTTGCTGTGCCCCATCAGTAATGCTTAAGGCGCCATGCTGTAACAACTCAACCAGTTTCGGGACACACTGGCCTGAGAGTGGTGTTGAGAATAAGAATCATTGAGTAGTCTAAGAGTGGTGCAGGGCTCTTGGTGTGCATAAGTTTTAGAGTAGCCAAGATGCCCTACACCCATGATTGAAGCTCCTGATAGGCCCTGATGTGTGTGACTTTGGTGGAATGTCTCAAACGAAAACCTAGACTTTCCTGAACCATGAAAAAGTTACATTCTGATAGTATAGGTTTTGTGCTATTAATCGGCAGAAATCAATGCCAATGCGACGGAGATGAGCAATTTGAAGTCACTTCAGCTTAGCGTATACCCCATCTCCTTAAACATTAATGTCTTGAAATAATGAAAAATTACTATTTAATTTTGAATATGAAATCCACCCATCCAGAAATGATAAATTTAATTTTACATACATAGAAAATACCTAAAATACCTACCCTAAACTAGAATTTTGAAACTGCTTATTCTTACACTATTTCAATCCTTACTAAAAGTTTGGCTGCCCTAAAACAGTCTTCCTTCATCTCAATAGTCAATTCAATATTTATATTAATCTTTGTAATTTTGTTTTGACACTACAAAAGCTGCAGTCAAAGGTAACACAACTTCATAGAATTCTTGGTCCAATTCTCGTGAAAATATTGGGGGAACTCAAATGAATGATATTATTATGGCGGAAACAAAAAAAACCGTCTGGCGAGGTTTTCCACACGAGGCAATTTTGTGTTGGATATTTTCTATGCCCTCAAGTGTTTATTAAGGTGGAGGTAAAAAAATAGTGTTGTCGCTGTCGGTGTGCTTGAACGGTTTAAACTGAACCATTCCTGACATGAACAAAATACACAAGTTTCTACCTTTATAAACTTGTTCATATATACCTTACCACCCTCACTAACACTGTCACCCACCGCTGGAATGCATTCATTATCACGCATAATGCTTTTGCATGGTCGTATATACTGTCAACCAGGATTTTTTATTCCAATAATTAGTTTTCTGTATATTATATGGATTTTTACGTCCAATAATGATAAGTTTATATATATGGATTTTTACTTCCAATAAAAAACCGTTTTCTGTATAGCCAAGGTCCGTCCCAGTCCAATAATAACTCATAAATCCTCAAAGACCGGCCGGAGAATGGCTACCAGCTTCCCCTAAAGAAAAGAGAAAAAAAAACAACTAAACTAGAATTAACTAAATAATTTGGGAGCCCTGGCGGCCTTTCTTACAACACAGAAGATCAAGTAAGTGGCAAAAAAATGCCTAAGTATAAAAGCCTAACTGTGTCGTAACGGAAAGGGATTCAATGCTGTTCCTAAATGGTATTATCTAATTTTTTTTAAGTGACTCAGTTTGAATTGGCAGTAGAAGTATTTGACATGAAATAAGACAAATGCAAATAATTATGAACGGCTTATTAACGATGAATGACTCTACGCCTGTTGTCAAGGGTTGGTGTGTGTCAATGACTTAAGAGTTTTTATTGATATGGGAGTAGACGCAAAGCAGTCTTTTCTTAAAGCAGGACACTTCTTAAGGCAGACTCCCGACCACGTCCATCACACCACTGCAAATAATAAAAAGGCACCGCAATTTTTTCAACTGAAAACCCTCTTAACCTCTATACTATAATCTAGTCTGACTTAATCTGTAATCTATATGAAAATACGCATCACAGCACTAAATATAGGCACACTAATTAATTCATTGATCAATCTATTTAAAATGACTAATTATCTATCATCAAATTCTATGATCCTTGAATTAATTAAGGCAAGCAAATCACATCACCAAATAAATAGTAACTCAATTATTTTGCTTGAAAAAACGTCAATCTATTATTAAATGACTGTATAATCGATCTGTCTTTATCTAATTATCAATATTAAAAAATACTGCCAGACAATTCAATATCACACCACTGGAAATATAGGTACCTCAATTATTGAAGTCCTAGAGCAATCTATAGGCAAGTCCAGACTAAAACATTGATGGTCGGGTAGTTCGACATAGCTAGGACTACAATAGGTGTAGTCTGCTAAAGACACTTACTTCTATGGATGGAACCTCCACGCCAATCATCATCACTAATAAAAGTAACTACATTATTGACCTCAAACCATTCGTATCAAGTCCAGACTATAGACACCGCCTGACCAAAATGTCAGTAGTGTTAATGGCTAGGAATAATAGTGTTAATGGCTAGGAATAAATCTTGGTCGCTAAGATACTGAATCTGGAAGTGGGAGGCTCACGCAAATGTGAAGGAAATGATTGCGATTGGGAAAACTACTAGTGAAGCAAGTTAACTTTTTTTCTTTCTCTAGGGGGGGGGGGGGGGGGGGGGGGGGTGGGGGGGGGGGTGTGGGGGGAGCGATTTTGTATGAGGGAAAACGTCCATAATGGAGATGAGGAAACGTTATATATATAATTACATACTTTGATATTAGGGAGAACTGAAAGTTTCAAGATTAAAAAAAAAAAAAAAATTGCCATTGAAGGAATTTTGAGTCTTATTAGTGTAGTGTATAGGCCTAGTTACAAAATATAGCGAGGGTGGGGGAGCTCATTAGTGATATAAAAAAGTCAATAATTGTAAAATCCTAACTAATCATTACTTTGTAGTGGACATAAAAAACATGGTTATTGCCAGTTATTTCGTCATTACGAGCTTTCAGGGTTAACTCATCTGATACATTAAAGGAAGTAATGTTAATTTGATCAAATCTAAGCGGGGGCGATAAAAAAGGGAAACCACGTCAGAATAAAGAAACTAAAGATAACCACTCAATTGCAATCCCAGCATTGATTTCTTATAAATCCAAGCGCATCGTCCTAACAACTCGGCAGCACCAGTTTATTAGTAGTCTACTTGACCGCCTCACCCACGAAGCACCGATACCAGGAATAGTGGCGAGCAGATTTACATTCTGTCCTGTGTGTGTGGGTGTGTGTGTTGTTTGAGAGGGGTTGTTCTAAACCACACCAACCACTGTCCACTACGACTTTTTCATTCACCTTCCTGCACCGCACTACCTCGGCTCGCACGTCGCCCATCCTGAAACACAAGAAAACACACCCCATTAACAACACTTTAAAGACTTAATAAACCTCCATATTATAAACACTTATGTCACACTATAACATATTAAACCAGGAATATGCTCATAACATTACAGACACACAGCACCTTTGAGACAAACTGCCCTCGTCTTCCAAGTCTAAGAGGCGAAACAGAACGAACACACAATACACACAATACTAGACCACTAAACCAGCTTCAATTATAACACTTATTGTACCCTATACATTAAAGCCTTACTATATATCACTAATAACAGTACATACACAAACACACACCTTTGAACTGCCTCGTCTCTCAAGTCTCGAGCTGAAACGAAATAAAACACCATTTAATAAACACATCACTACACACTCGCCAGCTGCCTTATAACAGTGACACAGCGTAGTATTTCCCCACTATAATCTAACTCCAGGACTCTACAATCAGTCACCAACAGTATACAGACACACCCGTACCTTGGCGACGCGTGGACACTGAGGGTAATCTTACGACACCAGCGCGGCGTTTTGGGGGGAGGGCCCCCCCCCTAAGGTTTGGGGCCCCCCCTTTGGGATGGCCCCGGTCCCCTGGGGGGGGATTCCCCCAAAGGACCCTACTGGATGCCCCCTTTCATCTTCGGTTCCGGCGTTTCCCGGGCCCTTCCGGGTGGGATCGGCACGGGGCAGTTCCAGACTGCCCTTGGGCCCTCCCCATCGCTCCGGGGTTTTTTTACGCGGACCGGGCCGCGGTCCATGGCACGGCTTTCCCAGACGTATTTTTTTTTTCGATTATCAAAGTGACCCTGGAATGTATTATCAGATTTTGGGAAAATGGTTGCCTGAACCCGGGGTTTTTTCCCCTGGGTAGCGATCTTTCCTACCTATAGCTTAGGCACTAGCTCTGAGGGCCCCAAAAATAGGCTTTCATACTTCAAACCCGTCTTTTACGCAAAAAGTTTTTTCGAAACCCCCCTTTGATTTTGACAGCACTACTTACATTCAAATTTAAACCCAACCCGTAATTTTTTAGGATAGTTATAACTTTTTGGCAGAAATTTGGGTTTCCCCAGGGTCTTATGGTAAGCGCAGCGAGCGAAGCTCGCTGTCAATAAGTCAATATTAAACCTACAGTTTCATTTTGTAGTCAAACCCCTCCTTTGCTATTGAAAAAAATAAGTTTTCTTTGAAATATTTCCCCTTAAAAAAACAAAAGTTCATATGATGACGGAGTTTTACAACAAAGGAAAAAACTGGTTTGGCTGTCTGAAATTTTGGGATATCTGCTCATCTCTCTCTATAGGGCACTTTTCCCCCCCTTTTGGATTAAATCAATCCTTATTGTTATCTCGGGGTGGTCAGTCAGTCATTGTTGAAGTCATAAAACCTTGATAAGCTCATTTTCAGTACAAGAAACAAACACAGTACTCTTCCGCATTAACTTTTTTCCCATTTATCTACAGTCCAGTTTAAAATGAGCCATGTTTACCGTACTGGGGTTAACCTATATAAAATACAACTGAAATTTAGAAATACCATAGTTTTCTTTTTCCTGGCACAAATTCAGTCAGTAAGCAGGGGTTTTCACCTCTTAAAAAATAACCCGTTTTAAAAAGAAAACCCCCGTATACCCACTGGTTATGGGGGGATTATACCCCGTATAAACTAACTTTTAATATATATGCTGCTCCACGTCAGAAGTTGTAAAAAACCCCTGCTCCGTTGTGTGCCCATCGTATGCTTAAGGTGCCCGCTGTCAACTAACCCGTTGGGGACACATGGCCGGAAGGGGGTTTGAAAAAAATCATTGGTAAGTCAAAGAGGGGCAGGGCTGCTTGGGAAAAGTTTTAGGGGTTTGCCAAGATGCCTACACCATGATTGAAGCTCCTGATAGACAATGAATGTTTTGTTTACTTGTGGTGGGAATTCTCAAAAAGAAAACCCAGACTTTCCGAACAATTTAAAAAGTTACATTCTGTAGTATAGGTTTTGGTGCTATTAAACAGCAGAAATCAATGTCAAAGCGACGGAATGAGCATTGAAGTCACATGAGCTTAGCGATACCCAATCTTTAAACAAAATTAGGTTTGAATATGAAAAATTATATTAATTTTGAATAGAAAAATAACCCAGCCTGAAAAGATAAATTTAATTTTATAAATAAGAAAAACCTTAAAAAAACCTACCTAAATAGAATTTTGAAAAACTGATTATTTTTCCCCTTTTCAACCTTACTAAAAGTTTAGTGCCCTAAAACAGTTTTCCTTCATCTCAAATACCATTCAATATGTATATTATCTTGAATTTTTTTTGACACCTACAAAAGATGCAGTCAAGGTAAACACTTCATAAAAAATTTTGGGTCCAAGGGCTCGTAAAAAATTTTGGGGAACTCAAAGAATGAGTATTTTTTGGCGGAAACAAAAAAAAACCGTCGGGCGAGGTTCCACACGAGGAAATTTTTGTTTTGGGAAATTTTTTCATGACCCCAAGTGTTTTACGGTGGGGTAAAAAAAATGTGTTGCGCTGTCGTGTGTGAACGTGTTAAACGAACCACTTTCCCGACATGAACAAAATACCAAATTTTTTACCTTTATAAACTTTTTCATATATACCTACCCCTCCTAAAACCCGTCACACCTCTGGATGCATTTATTAAATCACCCAAAAGTTTTTTAATGGTCGTTATACTTAAAAGATTTTTTTTTCCCCCAAAAATTTGTTTTTTGTATAGTTTGGATTTTTTTCTTCCAAAAATGATAAGTTTTTATATTGGATTTTTACTTCCAAAAAACCGTTTTTTAACAAGGTCCTCCCAATCAAAAATAACTCAAAATGCCTCAAAGACCGGCCCGGGGAAGGCTACCAGCTTCCCCCAAAAAAAAAGAAAAAAAAAACAACTAAAACTAAATTAAAATAAATAATTGGGAAACCCGCGGGTTTTTCAACCAGAAGATCAAGTAAAATGGGAAAAAAAAAAAGCCAAGTTAAAAAGCCTAAATGTGTGAAGGAAAAGGGGTTTAATGCTGTTCATAAATGGGATTATTCTAATTTTTTTAAGTGAATCAGTTGATGGGTAGAAGATTGAGCAGAAATAAAGACAAATGCAAAAAATTTGACAAAATTATAAAGATGAAATGACTCTAAACCCGTTTTTCAGGGTTTGGGGTGGTCAATACTTAAGGTTTTTTTTGATATGGGAGGGCCAAGCGTCTTTCTTAAAACAGGACCATTTTTAAGGCAACCCCGACCCCGTCCATCAAAACCCACTGCAAATAAATAAAGGCCCCAAATTATAAACTGAAAACCCTCTAAACCTCTATCATAATTATCTGCTTAACTGTTCTATTGAAAAAAGCAAAAACACATCACTAAATATAGCACACTAATTATTTATTGACTCAATTATTTAAAATGACTAATTGATCTATCAATCATAAACTAAACCCATGAAATTAATAAAAGGCAACAAAACACTCACCCAAAAAATAGTAACCAATTATTTTTTGAAAACCAATCATTTTGAAATGACTGTATAATCGTCTGTTTATCTTTATTATATAAAAATACGCCTAGACAAATCAAAATCACACCCCTGGGGAAATAGGGACCTCAATTATTAAGTCAAAACAAAACTAAGGCAAGTCAGCTAAGACATTGGGAAGGGGAAGGGGGAGTTTTAAATAGCTAGGAATTAAATAGGGTAGTCGCTAAAAACACTTTTAATTTTCATTGGAAGCTCACGCCAATCTCTCACAAATAAAAATACATTTTTGACCTCAAAAACCCTTCGTTCAAAGTCGACTAAGACGGAAGGTCAGTATGTTAATGGCTAGGGAAAAATAGTGTAAGGTAGGGAAAAAATCTTTGGGCTGTAAAGAACTGAATAGGAAGTGGGGGCTCACGCAAAATTGTGAGAAAAAGATTGCTTGGGGAAAAATACTAGTGAAAACAATTAACTTTTTTCTTTATGGGGGGGGGGGGGGGGGGGGGGGGGAGATTTTTGAAGGGAAAAATCCATATGGGGTGAGGAAACCCTTTTATATAATTACATACTTGATATTAGGGAGAACGAAAGTTTTTAAAATTAAAAAAAAATTGCCCTGAGAAATTTTGGTCTTATTGTGTGTGATAGGCCTAGTTAAAAATATAGCGAGGGTGGGGGAGCTCATTAGTGATATAAAAAAAGTCAAAAAATTTAAAACCCACTATCTTTACTTTGTATGGACATAAAAACAATTTATTGCAGTTATTTTTATTAACGAGCTTTCAGGGTTAACTCATCTGATAAATTAAAGGGGAATGTTAATTTTACAAACTTTAAACCGTAAAAAAGGGAAACCACGTTCAGATAAGAACTAAAAATAACCCTCAATTTTTCAACCCAGGCATTGATTTTAAACCAACCCTCTCTAACAAATCGGCACCCTTATTAGTAGTTACCTTGACCGCCTCACCCACGAAGCACCGAATACCAGGAAGAGTGGCAGCAGATTTACATTCTGTCCTGTGTGTGTGGGGTGTGTGTGTGTTTGAGAGGTTGTCTAAACCAACACCACCACCGTCACACTAACGACTGTTTCACCTTCCTGCCCGCACTACCTCGGCTGCCACGTCGCCCACCTGAAAACAAAAACGAAAACACACCCCATTAACAACACTTTAAAGACTTAATAACCTCCATATTAAAAACACTTATGTACACTATAACATATTAAACCAAGGAATAGACATCATAACAGTACAGACACACACACCTTTGAACTGCCTCGTTCCAAGTCTAGAGCTGAAACAGAACGAACACACAATACACACAATACTATACACTAAACCAGCTTCATTATAACACTTATGTACACTATAACATTAAAGCAATGACTATATATCACTAATAACAGTACAGACACAAACACACCTTTGAACTGCCTCGTCTCCAAGTCTAGAGCTGAAACAGAAATAAAACACATTAATAAACACATCACTACACACTCGCCAGCTGCCTTATAACAGTGACACGCGTAGTATTTCCACACTATAATCTAACTCCAGGACTCTACATCAGTCACCACAGTAGTACAGACACACCCCTTACCTTGGCGACGCGTGGACACTGAGGGTAATCTTAACACACCAGCCGCGGCGTCACGTATATAGAGGTCGAGAGAGACACCACAAAGGGTTTCGAGGAGTCGCTGGGTCGCCTTGTTAACACTGTCACTCGTTCCTTTCCGCCGTCACACCGTAACCAACTGTCCATGTAAAACAAAAGAGAGAATGACAGAAAGACGGAAAAATAATTGAGTGTAAGACAAGGTTTTAATATATGTATGAGTAAAAAAAAATGAGAATGAGAGAGAAAGAAAGAACAATAATTGAGACCATTTTTCCATATATATTTTCCCATTTCTAAGTCTGTATAAATCTTGACCCTTAAAGCTATACGTACAACGCCTTCTGGGTGACTATAATACAGTAGCTATAATGGTTAAGATATATGACTGACGTGAAATAGTGTTAGGGTTGAAGGTTTAAGAAATGGTTTGGAATGACTCGGTGTTTCGGAACCGTTTTCATGACGAAGGTTGTTACAGTGTGAATAATATAAGACTGCAGATTGAATGCTATTATGTAATATTACTCACATGGAAATAATGTATAAATATATAATAATAGTGTGAGTTGAAATAAAGAGCTATATTGGTCTGGAATATATCGGGGAACTATACCCAGTTTTTTTTAACGAGGTGAAAAATGCTGCCCCCTTGCTGCTTATTGCCTGATATTGGATGCCGGGAGAAGGGAATACTACGCTTCTTCTAAATGTCAGCTGTATTTTATCATAGTTAACCCCAGGGGCGTAGTTAGGCCTGGGCATTGGGGGCTGTAGCCCCAAATGTTTTATGAATAGCCCCGGATCTCAAATACCTTTTTATATTTTTTAAAATTGATTATTATATTTTTTTTCTCACTGAAATAAGATAAGCTTTGACTGGGGCCAACATAATTAAAATTATTGTAAAAAACAAGATATTTGGTTAGATTTTACTTAGCGTATGCTGATGACATCCTTTTTCTGAGCAGGACATGAGAGAGGTGGAAAAAACAGAGGAAATGAGGAGTGCATGACAGAGGAGACACCAAAAGACCTTTTGGAGAGGTAAAGAAGAGAATATCAGATGGACAAGACACACCGTTAACAGAAGTGCATTTTTTTCCAAGTGCATTTTTTTGTGTGTCCTTGGCCAGTCCTTTGTGATGTAAAAATATAAATAAAGTAGTAAATATAAGACCGAGGTTGGTCAGATTTCAGTACTGAACAAAGTATTGGGAATATACAATCTATATGACTGCTTCATCACGCCAAAGCTCTATTTTTCTTAGTGTTTTACTCCTACTGATGAAAAT